>VZTX01014911.1:33326-60070 GCA_013400915.1 Pardalotus punctatus
TGGCGGCGCTGGCCCGGCGGCTCGGGGCGCCCGGGACCCGCGGTGAGTGGCGCGGGCGAGGCGGCACGGGCGGCCATCAGGGCATCTCCGCAAACGGGGTGTGCGCTTGGGAGCATCAGAGCCTGGCCGCGGACGGCCGTAATTTAATCTTGAATTACTCGTGAAAGGTGCCGTTTGACAGGATGACTGGCCTGCTTAGGTTTAGCCGCTTCTTGTTTCTTGTATTCAGCCGCTCTTGTAGATGCCCCAAGGATGGATGAAGCCACGTGGAAAAGGAGAGTGAGTAAGGCTCCTGCTGAGTGCCCATCAGTGCTAAGGAAGCATTGTGTTCTTCCCTCAGATACCTTCTTAGCGAAAGGCTCTGCTACTCTGGACAAGTTGAAGGACCTCTGCAACGAAGGGAAAGAACATCCTTCCACGCTTTTTCAGCTCTATACTCAGGTACTTTATTACAGACAGCAGACTCCCTTGCAAGGAAACCTGTGTTGGGTGTGGGAGGGGGTTTGGTATAAAAAAGGGGGGGGAGCAGAAAGGCATCTCGGTTGCTTGGTGTGTGGGGTGAGTATCAGTGAAGCACAGGGCTGCTTTTGCCTTGGATAACCTGGATAATAATTGTGCTGTTACTTTAAGGACAGAAGAAGGTTTGGCTTTACGTTCACCATGACTAATCCATCAATACTTCTAACTTGCACCTTTTGTAAACTAAATGTTAAAAAATATCTTTGAATTGTAAGGTTTTATAAACTAACAAGTTTTCTATATTACCACACACCACCATTTGATTCTTTTGATAGCAGCATTTCTACTTTGTATATGTTTTTGTTTTCATAGGCTGCCCTAGACATTACATATTTTGAGGAAAACCAGCTTGTGGATGAAGATTTTCCAGAAGAATCTTCCTTGCAAAAACTTAAAGAACTTATTTGTATTCTTTCAGAACCAGAAGACCTAGTGAGGGAATGCGGCATAAATGAAGAAGTGAGTAGCCAGAGGGCTAATTATTTCATTATTTAAAAATAAAAAACCTGAAACAGGATAGTAGTAGTTGTATTTTTGATGGGCAGAACTTAAGGTATTTTGAAACATTGTCAAGTCTTTTTTGTATTTTAATAGTGATTCCTGAAAATACTGTTTCAAATATCTTGTTGTATGCTCAGAATTTCTCTTGTTAACATTTCATGATTCTGCAGGCAGTTAATAATGATTCCACTTGGCAGTTTACAGTGTTAGGTTAGGCTAGGTTTGTCTCTCTGAGTGTTGCTGTCAAGCACAGCCCCTAAAAGTAAGAGATTTATACAATGTTTGCATGTGTGACAGTGCATATGAGTAGTTCAGGTGTTTATTTTTGTGTTAGACCAGTTTGTTGGATTTTATTTCAGCCCATCGACATCCTTGGTGCAGAGTTGTTAGAATGTCTTTACTGGAGAAAAGGAGCCCTGCTTTACATGTATTGTCATACAGCAAAAGAAAGGAGTGAATGGCTACAAGAAAACATTGCCACATTTAAAAAGGTAAAGGAGATGAAAATGTTCTATGAGCTTGTAAATACAACTTTAAAGTTCAACTCTTCATGTTTAAAATATGGCTGGGGTATTTTGTTTAGTTTTGTTTTGGTTTGGTTTTTTTCCCTTTAAATAAGGTTTTGGGGACTTCATAGAAAGAAACATTTGTGCCTATCATTAATATAACTAGAACTTATTTTTTCCTCCTTTTTAAACTGTATTCAGTGTCTTAATGATGGAGTTCATTACTTGATGAAGATGCTTAGCTTTAGATGCCCTCTTCAGCTAGATGAAGATGTCTCACTTCAAGATAAAGATACAGCTAGATTACTCAGTGAAGGTAAAAAAACCAAAAAACAACTCCAAAAACCCCACAACCCACTTCTCTTAATAACTGTTCCACTTTATGAAATTTTTTTTTGCGTGGTTTTATTGTTTGACTTAATTCGTATTCAAGACTTGACACCTTTTAGAACAATAAGATAATAAATGAGGCAAATAAGCAGGCAACAGTGCTCCCCGTCCCCTTTCTTTTTTGACTCATTAATTTTAGGAGGTGGCAGTGCTCATTTTCCTGGTGTTTATGACTGCACCGGAGGGAGGCTAACTGAGGCAATGGGTGTTTGATGCATAGCAGTCTTTTAGGCTGGTAGTGTTTACACACGGAGTTTTACAACCATCCAGTTGACAACTGACAGATGTTTAAGGCACAAATACGACTGCAGAGGGTGCCAGAGGTTCACATACTGGTCTTCCCCTTTAGCTGTAGGATAGCACAGGTACAAACACAATTACAGACTTCATGCAGGTAAAAACTTTATGCAGAGTTGGTTAGATTTGGCAAATTGTCTCTGTTACCACTTCATTTAACTTTGTGTAAGTTTCATTCCTATAGAGCATTTACAGGAGGATCTTAGGCTGTATCAATGTGATGCAGGTAGGGAGATGCAGCAGGAGGGAATTTGTAAAGTAAAACAGCTGGTGCTGAGGACACGATGTCCATGTTGAGCACACTCAAAAACAGCTCTACTTTGACTGTAGTGGGATGGAGCACCTTCTTGCTTAATTTCATCTGAATGTGGTATTGCTCCTATATAGCTCCATACTGCAAAGCCAAATTCAGTAACTGACTTGTGGATTTATTTAGCAGGATTTTTCTTTTCAATGACCATGGACACACATGCAGCTTTCAATTCAAATATTAAAGCTGCTGTTGGTTAACCCGAGTTAAGATTACCTCAGACACTATCTTTTAGGGTTAAATGGTGGGAACCACAGAAATATTTTAAAGTAAATATGTACAGTTATGCCTGTGCTTAGTGGACTGTAAAGAAATAATGGAATTCAAAAAGATAAATAGGCAAAGAAAATTACAAAAATATTTATATGGCAGTCTTAAAAGATTTTAACATTATGGAGGGCCAGACTGGACAGAGAAATGAGCATGGTCTTGATCCAGGTTTTCTTCTGAGCATTATATACATATACTGTCTCTTGGATTTTTTTTGTTCCCAGTGTTACTAAAAAAAAATTAAAGTTAACAAGCTGCATACTTGCTTTTAGCAGAACAATAAAGTACTTGATCTAAATTATTTTTGCAGGTATATTTAGTGACACTCACTTACTGGCACTGATGTACAGTGGAGAAATGTGCTACTGGGGACTGAAACACTGTGGAGAAGGGAAGCAGGAAAGCCTTGAGTCAATAGATCCTGTATCTAACAGTGACATGGGCAGCAGATCACAGAGCGTATCGCTGGATTTCCAAGAAACGGGGAGAAACATGTTAACAAAGTATGTGGCCGCATGTGAGGGACCCTTGAAAGGTCAAGGGTGGAACATAACAACTGCAAAACAAATGCTACATTACTTTGTGAAATCCCACAACTAAGATCCACTGCTGTATCTGTGCCAGAAGAAAACTTGTGACCTAAGCGCACACTTAAGGAGGTTGTCTCTGCTTCAGTGTCTGACTTCTTTTTCCAATCGAAATGTATACCGCTGTTGCATTAAAAACACGCATTCAANCGCCGTGCGGGGAGGGCTGCGCGTCCTCCGGGAGCGCTGGATGCGGGGGAGCACCCGCGAGCGCGGTGGCACCACGCTGCCCCCGCACCCGGCGCCCCCGGAAGGTGCGGAGGCAGTGAGCGCCCTGCAGGCGCTGCCGGTGAGTGGGGCCCGGTCGCACAAGGCGGGGCGGGGGGGGGGGAGGGAGGTGCATCCCACCCCTTCCTTCTTCGCCGCTGAATTCCTGGGTCGTTAAACCGCTGCTCTCAATGGTTTTCAGATCAACGTGCAGCTGAGCATCATGTCCTTCCTCTCGCCCCAAGATTTGTGCCACTTAGGGAGCACGAGTTGCTACTGGAGGGCAGCTGTCCAAGACCCGTTGTTGTGGAGGTATTTTCTCCTCCGGGATCTCCCCTCTTGGACATCTGTTGATTGGAAATCACTCCCAGATGTGGAGGTTTTTAATAAAGCCTTTTTAGAGGTCAGCGACAATGCACTGTATGATTACATGGCAGTGTAAGTATCTCCGTATTCTCTTACATGACTTCAGGTCTCTCTACAGCACTAACATACACAGCCCACGGGCATGTTTCATATTTACAGCAATAAAGCTCTGCTGTAAACTGCTATTTACATTTTGACGTGTCTCAAATCCACTGTTTATTTTGGAAATGCAATTTCCTGTTGCTCCATGGTCTGTCTGGTCAGCTTTTTCTGTTTGGAACTCAACAGTGAATGTAAAACATTGTAAAACAGACAAAGCTAATGTTACAAAAAACCCTAAATCTTTTTGTAAACTCCGTGTCTACTATGACACAGAAATACAGTCATCTCAAAAGCTCTGCATACTGTTGATCTTGATAAAGAAGTGTTCTTTGCTCTCAGTACAATTGCAAGCATTTTAATAAAGTACCAAGAAGTCTTTAAACTACAGCAACTGGAATGAATCTTCATCTTTTTTCATCTTATGTGGAAGATTTTATAATAAAAAAGTGCCCAGAATGTGCACAGAATAACAAGGAGTATTGTTTTAGCTCTGATTGTCAAAAGGCTGTAAGACAAAGACTGGTTTCAGCTAGCATTGTTGAAAAGCATAGGAACACATTAAATGTGTTTGGATAACTGAGAAGAACTCTTAAAACAAGTAGATTATTTTGTGGTGATTTCTCTTTTAAAACTTCATTCCGTTCCCTTAATTTGCAGTAGTGATTTGTGGATTTGTTTGGGATTTTTGATTTATTTGCAGTTTCCTTTTCCAAAGGTGGTGCTTAACATGTTGCTTCATGGTTAAGTGCACTAACTTCTGCAATTTCTGTTCCGTTCATCCCCACTTAACAGATGGGAACAATACACCCAGAATTTGAAGACCAAAATATATACTGATTTTGAAGTTGGATTTAAATCAGTTTAGGTCTGAATCACCTATTTGAAACCACCTGTCACTGATTTCCATTGTGTCTGCGTGTGCTTAGCAGTTTTGCTGATCTCAACTGAAGCATCTCAGTTGTAGGTATTAAGGAGCACACATTTGATGTTTCCTTGAAGAGGTTTGTCCAGCAGCAGCCTACCATGGCTGCAGAAGCAGACTGAAGCTGCTGCTCTAGGATGTCCGTCTGACTGTTACTCTTTTCCTCCATTACCAGTCTTTCTATGCCTTCTAGTGTCAGCAGCAAATGAACATTTAAGTTTACAGACAGCACTTCTCTCCTTCCACAGCTTGCATGCTCTGTACCTACAGGGGAAATGGTTCTTTTCAGGTGGTTAGTTGTTTCAAACACAAAATCAGTTGAATCAAGATTTAAAATGCACTCACAAGGCTCATTTTTTAAATTTGATTTTTAATGTGACTTTTCTGGTTTGATGTGTGTTCAGTGAGGATGGGGCAATTTGTGATTTTTTTTTTTTTATATATATTTTTAAATAAAGTGAAAGATCTGTAGATAGAAGGGTACTAAGGTCCAAAAAGTCAGTATTTGAACTTCAAAAGAACTCATGCCTTTGCCTGCTTTGTACTGGTGCTTGAAACTATCTGTTTGGAACTTTATCATTTTTGACCTATGCTTTGTGTTCTGCCAGTAGCAAAGCATGAGAAGTGTGGGACCTAAATCAATTTATGTTGTTTGATTAATACCTCTTTTGTATTTTGTGTTTAATTTCTAGTTGCATCTATTTTACACAGATATAAAAGGAGCTGTCCTCAGGGAAGAAGAAGTTTGAAATCAAGCCGTCCCCGGTATGGAGCTGTGACTTCGTTTTTGCAATCACTGGTCACTCAGGCAGAACCTCGCTTTGCTATGTTTGGGCCAGGTTTGGAAGAGCTGGATGACTCTTTAGTGCAAAAGATGATGACATGCCCAGAAATTCTGCTGGTAGCTGGCCTACCTCATAGACAAATTCATGGTAATGATGGTTTTGGCTTTTGGCCTTCATATTTTGTAAACAGATATAACACAAAAAACTTGGGGGCAGAAATGGAGGAAAGGAATGATTTTTTTGTAACCTTAAAATTCAGTAGAATCATGATAAAAACATTTTCTCTCTGATTCATTCAGAAAGATAAATGCCATCAACATTTGGGACAAACTAATAGCTTCAGTGAATTTATGATTAAATTTGCATATTGTCAGAAGAATCATTTTGCTCCTTGTACTTCTATTTTCATCCAAAATTCCATGTTACAGCTACTGTTGTAATCGATAAATGCTGACAGGCCTTTCTTTCAGTATTGCTTGCAGTGAGTGGCTAAAAAACACATTTGTGATTTTATACAGGAACTCAAGGCTGATCTTTTATGATTCAGTATTCTGATAACAAATGGTGTAAATTTTACTTAGAATAGTTACAGGAGCAGGTGATAGATTTTTTTTTTTGATGTTTAAAAGACTAGCTTTGAAAGTCTGATTTGTCTTCAGTCAAAACCAGAGACAAAAATGGGTTACTTTTAAACTAGTGATTATTTCAGCACAGCAGAATTAGAATAATTAAATTTTATTTATGGGAGGTGTGAAAATTAGTGGTTTTTTTATTTCTCTCATGTCCTTTTCAATGCAGCTTGTCATAAACAGGCTGGAGCCTTTGCTATGCCTGTTTCAGCTAATAAACACAAGTCTTTCTCCTTTCTGATTTAGGTTTTTAGGTTCAAGTCTAATGATCAGAAATTTGGAAATGCCTCATTGTTTTCCTTTGATACGACTGACTTGATTTTTATGAAATTAAAAGTCTGATCAATTGGAGCATGTATAAAATTTAATTGTAAAACAGTAAATCTGCTACCCCTAACAGAAGTATCTAGACTTGAATATATCCATTTTATAGTACCAATGGAATTTTCAAACTGCCACTTAATTGTATTCAGTAGCTAAATACTTGTAATCTCTTTTTTTTTTTTTCCCTGTAGGAATTGGATCAGGAGTCAGTTTTCAGTTTAATAACAGTCAAAAATTCAACATTCTGACGTTGTATTCCACCACCAGGTAAGATAAGATTCATTCTTCACCAAATAAAAAGTATAGTTTCTCATTTATTTTATACTTTTCCTCATATTCCTGTAATGTAACTTTCATATGCACATTCTCGTGCATGGATATCCCTTATAAATCCAAGCTTTAATGCATGTCTTTGCCTTTCCTTTCTTTTTGCAACCACTAAGTAACAAAGCTTTTCCAAACCATATATGTACCAAAGGTGTACCACAGGTGCATGTCAGGTACTTCCATTCCTCTTGATACCTTGGTTGAGTCCCTCTTGAAACACTGTATAAACTCATCCTGGAGTGTATTTTCGTATGCATCTTTCAGATTGCTAACCGTCTCTATATGTGCACTCAGAAAGAAAGGAGGGCAGGAGAGAGCAGGGAGAAATGAAACTGTTTTGCTGGCTCTGCCCATTTTCCTGTCTCTTTCCTGCACTGCCTACACTTTGAAGATTGAGTTTTGGCATTCTCAGTTAACCTGACTGCTGAAATACTGGAATATCTTTCAGTGTGGAGAGGAAGAGAGCAAGGGAAGAGCAAGCTGTTGTTGTAAATAAGATGTTTTACCAAGAGAACAGCGTAGTAGGGAATCAGCAAGCTGTCCACTACAGTGTAATAGCTCAAGTGAGAATGGTGTGCGAAGTGGTTGATGGATTCATTTATGTTGCTAATGCAGAAGCTCATAGAGGTAAGAGGTTTCTCTTCATTTTATTTATTTATGTTTTGTGAATAACTGGAGTGGTGGATAACTAAGAATATGCAATACATTAAAATCCATGTTCTGATCCTTTCAAAATCTGCTATTTCTTCATGGCATGTCCTGTTGAAGAGGTCCCCTATGCTAGACACTCTCTCATCAACCTGTGAGGGGTTATGGCCCCTTGTTTTGTTTATGGCACATACTGACATGGTTACTATCTAAATTACATGTGGGAAATTATCTGGATTAAAAATCAAAACAAACAAAACCTTGGGTGTGTATAGGAGAAACCTGAAAATACATTTTTTGTGGTGTAATAGCCTGGAAACAGAACCTTCATGAGGAAAACAGCAGTAAAAAATGCAATTAGTCTAAATCAGGTTAGTCCTGTAAGACGATAATCCAAGTAACAATTATGGTAATTGTCTTTACATTCACCAGCTTTAAATGGGGGAAAAGGGCTAGCTTGGGAAAGAGCTAGGTAAAAACAATTTGAAGGGATACACTAAGGACCAAAGTGCGTTCAGTAGGGAAGAGCTGCTCTGTATGAGTATTTCTGAATGGCTTGTTGCAGTTTTGATCTCGGGGAGGTACTCAGAAAATACTCTGATGTTAGGACTGAAATACGCTGCCTGTAGAATCTACAGAGATCTTTAAATAACATCTAAATGTCATCAATATCTGTGCAAAGTAAGTGCAGATCAATCAGTCTTGTGGTAAGCAGAATAAGGAATAAGATCATTTGGCCCTTCCAGCCCTCTGTCTCATCACCTCTGAAATAAAAAAATTAAAAAATCCAAAACTAAACCCACTTTCTTGGATTTGCATATACCTAATACTCATATATTAAAATTGTTTCTTAGAGCATGATCGTCAGGAGGAGCTGGCTCGTATTTTGGCAATGACTGATCCAGCCCTCGGGCCTCCAAACAGACCTCTGCTGGTTTTGTCCTGTGTCTCTCGTGTTGGTGTGAAAAGAATTCCCTGTGTTTACATGGCACATCAGCTTCAATTAAATCTGCTACATCAGCCCTGGATGGTACTTGCTCTTAAACCTTTATTTTCTGTTTGTCTGTGGTTTAAATTTTAATTTAGGCTTTCAGGTTCCTGAAACATACCTACCTAAGCAAGTGTGCAGCTTTCAACTCTTGTACATGAGCTCTTCATTTAAGTGAAGGATTTAGTTTCTCTGGTCCTCTAAGATTATTCATTAGTCTGTCTGAACACAAGGAGCTAAGTGATTTTCCTAGAAGCACACAAGAGACTTCAGAGGGAGGCAAAATGTAAGGAAGGACAAATTATGGTCTTGAAGGGAATAAGAAAGCTTCACTTCATTTAAATTGGAATTTCCTGAGCCACAACCTTGGACACAAGATTTTTGGGACATTTTTAGGAGACTGTTTACTGTCACTCACTTGATGTGATGTCTTGAGTTTTTGACAGATCAGTTTTGTGCCTAGGATGTAAGGTCCTAAACCTGTTTTTTTATGTTTGTCAAGCACAGTATATATCAGCATGGTTCAGTCATACAGAATTATTTTTTGTTGATGTTGTATAGCTGAAGAAAAACTTGATCAGAAAAAATTCTGATTTGAGGTAATTCCTTTGTTTTTATAAAGAAAATGTTTACAGGCTTTTTAGGAAGCATACCATTTGTAACAGCCACTTGATAGGATGTTACAAAATCTGAGTGTTAATAATACGCATAGATGTCTAAAGCTAGCAGCATTTTTGCTTTAAGAGTTACGAGTAGAATTTTTAAGTAGATTGCCATCTGTAAAGTAAGTATAATGTTCCAGAATAGCTGATGGAACAATGGAAAAAAAAATTCACCCTGATAGCAAGAGTGAAAGTTTTCCTAATAAAGGGGATTTTTTGTTTGTTTTCTTACTCTTACGAAACTTTTTTTTTCTAAGGGACCTTTACACCAGTGATAAAAATTTAGATTTGATTTGAGTGTTTCTGACTTTACAGATTGACACACAGTGATATTAAAATATTGTTAGATCCTGTTGGTTGTTCTCTCTAATACATTAACGCTTTTTTTTTTTCCCCCCACAGATGCAGGACACTGTAGCTGCAACTTTAGATGGATTGCTAAATGGAATTGAATGGCTCTTGGAAGAAGCAAATTGTAAAAATGCACAGTAATGGAATTAGGCATTGTTGCACTGTATAAATCCTTAGGTGTTTTACATTTCAGTTGAAGTGAGATTCTTGTCCTTCCTGCAAGAGTGCTGTCAGAAGGGAAAATTAAAAGGCAAACCTGCATATATTTCACTGCACATACTTAAATCCTTAACATTCTTCCAACTATAGTCCTGAATTGTAGTTTCAAGTAGGATTGCCTAGATTCTAGCTGCTACAAAGAAGTGATTTGGAGGGACAATCTGAGTATTTTGTAGTGGTAGTTCTTTTTGGTTTTTTTCTTTCAACCAGGGGCCTTTAGAGTACAATCTTTTCTCAATATATCTGATCGTCTAATATCTTCTGTAAATATCTGTAACACTACATTAATTTATCAGCACAGCCCTATTGCAGCATCACACATTTAGTAAATTTATTCAGTGGAGATCTTTACAGTGACAATTCCTGACCAAAGAAAACATACTATAGGTTATACACTAGTAGTTTGACAGACTGTAACTCTTGATTTCAAAAGAGTAAATTCCCCTGTATTTTTCCAGAAAAAATGCCTAAACAAAAAATAGTGGGGGGATTGTCAGCCCAGTCTGAAATTTTTAGAAGCAAACAAACACTGCTGTGTATGAGCTGTTGTTTCTTGTTTGTGATTTTATTTATTAACCAACCACAACAGACTTCAACATCTTCTGCTTTCTGTTGCACTGAAATTACTAGCTTGATCTGGACATGCTTCTGATGTCATGGACAAATGTTAAATAGAATCATTAGTATTTCAGGACTTTATTATATACATAGACTATCAGTTATTCAAATAGTTGCAGCCATTTTCAGATGTGTATTGTAAATGTCTTGAAATTTTCTACACAGTTGCAAATATTTTTATAAAAGGGGAAGCAACATTTTAAACTGGAATTCTGTTTTCCATATTGCTGTCTTTTGGGATAGTTGTAGTCTTGCACCTTTCCATGTTATTATTGGGTGAATGTTCAGAAACTTCACTTTGATTTCTTGCCTGTGTATTTAATCTGCTTTACTCTGGATTTTTTGGGGTTTTTTCCTATCTCCATGGAAATTCAAGTGTCTCACAATTTTTTATTGGTACCTAGATGAATGATTACATGGTGCACATACAGCTGTAATTGCCCTCATTCTGGGGTGCATGAGTGATGCTCAACACAGCTATGCCAGAAACATTCCATTTGAGAAGATGTTTGGGATTTTTAATGAACTAGAAAGTGTTTGTTTTTTCTTTTGTTTTGTTTTTAAATATGTATGCAAAATTAATTCATCTTTCCAGATATTTTTGTGTGTGTCCTGATAAGGACATATGGGAGTTTCAAGGAAAAATCCATAGGAAGATATACAATGAAAGTTCTGTGGTTTATTCCTTTTTTTTTTTAATAGTGTATGTATTTTGCCCTCTGAAACAGAGCAGACACAATGGATTTATGAGTATTTGGGATAAAATTCCATACTTTGTGACTGGGTGTATGTGATTTTCCTGCTTGTTGTAGTAATTTCATAGTGGTTTATATGTAGGGGATTGAATGCAGCAACCTGATCCTAAGTTAGCTACTACAAATATGCAGGGAGGCGTTTATGGAAGATCCTCACTCTGCTTTCTTCATAAGGAATAAATGATTTTTTAAAGAATGATATTTAGAGTCTTTCTGTGTGTGTCAAGCCCCCCACATGTGTGTACATGCATGCTCACACACTGCAATCACTCTATCATAACATAACAAATTACCATTGTTATCAATAGTCATTAATGAACAAGGTTATTGTATGTTACTAGTTTAATTAACAGATATTCAGTCACTGTCATTTCACAAGGTCAGGATAATGTAGAGTACATAATTTTTCTTAAACTAAAGAACATCAGCTACATTAACTTAAAACTATGATAACTTGAAGAATTACAAGTTTTAGGGGTGCAGTCTAGAAAACAAACAGTGGGAATGAGAAGTCTGTGCAGTCACAGAGCTCTCTGAGTGCTCGAGTGGATCAGCACACGCAAGGAAGATTGAGCTTGTACGCTGTCCAAAGGTGCAGCTGAGGTGCACAGAGCTGTACTATGGAAGAGGCAACCGCCTGTTGAGCATCCATACAGCCAATAGTTGCAGACATGCACTGCCTTTTAAATTTGACAATTCCTACTATTTAAATTCCTGAGTCTGCTTAATTTAGAAGCATAGTAAGTCAGTGAATCTTAGGAATGTCATTACAAATTTTAAAACAGTTGGCTATGGAATATTGGAATATTACTTAAATGTATTTTGAAACTTTTGAATATTAAAGAAAAACTTTTTAAGTCTAATTGGTCATGTATTTATCAGAGTAGATGAAACTGTGATGGGTTTGTGAAAAATAAAATCAGGATCTAGATCCCAGAAATCTTGCTTTCCTTGGGATGAAGGGTCTAACCTCACTAGAAAGAAAATTGCTTTCTTGCCTCCTGAGGCAGGACGTTTACCTAAACAGTGGTCAAAAAATAAGAGGTTAAAATGACAATGCATGTGATTTATAAGAAAACTCAGTTACTGAGGCTTCACCTGAGCAGCTTTCCCAAAAAGAAAATGGCTATGGGGATGCTGCTAATTTTCAAATCTTTGAAACTTTGAATAACAAAGATGCCTGCTGCCAGCTCCAGGGCAGTCACTGGTGAGATGTCTTGCAGGTTATGATGACGATGATGATGGAGCAGCACTGGGTGGTCATGGAGGCTCTATGCAGGAATGTCAGGACCCTTCCAGTTGCAGCTTCAGAGGGGAGATGTGGCTCACTGGGCTCACTGTGTACCCTTGCAGGATGGCACTGCTGATCTGCATCAGTGCTGATGCTCTCCAAGTCCCTACACCCTTTGCCAAAATTGCTTCAAGTAATCAATTGCACTCCCTTCTCAGATAGTGTAGGAAGCAGCTGCAGTTATAGAAAAACCTGTGGGAAAATCAACGTGCTTTTTCAAAGGCTTATAGACAGGGAACATGTTACCTTTTAATCTAGTAGGTATTGTCAATATCAATTTATATGGTAGCATGAATATCACAGCCGAAAAGAATAGATGGTGTCACTGTCAGGAAGGTGTATGGAAATAATTGCCGGCATTATTGCAAAGTGATTGATGTTTTAGTCTGTGATTAAGTGTGTTTTTCATGGCACTCTTGCACTAGTGGTTCTGGATAAATCATTTTCCTCAAATACATGAGTAAAGAATAACATTCTTCAGTCAGTTACAGAAGGTGGTATTATAGCTAGAGCCTGTGCTTAAACTCCAAGCCCAGAGGATGTATGAACCAAGGCTGCCCTCAGTTGTCTTAGGAGGATGAAACTGCAATCAAGAATGTAGGTAGGCATACAGCAGAGACCAAGCAAACAAAGTAACACAGTGGATCTGGGTAATGGGTATATTTAAGAACTAGTGAAATTAGATATCTCCTCCACCAGCTTGCTCCTGCTCCGGCATCACCCTGTCTGTCTGTGCTGAGCAGCTGTTCACAGGTGCCAGTTTGGGCATTACTGGCCAAGGTTCTCGGGCAGCCAGCCTCCTAAGGTTCCTTCCTCCCGCTTCTTAAGTGTCTTAGGGGCCTTTTGCTGGATTCTCTCACATATTGCAGGCTTAAAACTGGACACCCTGCTCCAGATTCAGATCTACAAGCCCTGGGCAGAGGGGAACTGAGCACTTGTCCTCAACATAGCATTTATCACTGTCTGGGCACACTACTGAATCCAGGTTCACTGGTCTACCAGGAGCTCAGGTCCCCTTTGCAGAGCTCCTCCCAGACCAGTCACCTGCCCTGCACCGGTGCACAGTGCACTCCCTACCAGAGGCAGGACTTTGCCTTTGCTTATCATCAGGAGGTTTCTGAATCACCTGTTAGCTCACTGAATGGGCTAACAATACTGTCACTTGCAATATTTCTGGCTGTCCCTGCAAAAGGAACCTACTGTCTCTGGGAACACCAGCCTACCTGTGACAGCATGCAGAATTAGTAACCTAATGGGAGAAAAAAAACATTCAGTCTTTTCCTGAAGGCTGAAATCAATCAGCCCATTTGCTCTGTCAAAAGAAAGTTGAACAATATTAGTCTTAGAGTCTCAAAATTAATTCCTCTGTAGTATGTAAACTACTGTAGACAAGAGCTTGAGTATGAAAACCTGATATAGTTCCAGAAACAGATTTCACCCAGGTCAGTAAAGGGTTTCACTGTGAAGTAATCCTGATTACAACCCAGACCTACCGTATTCATGAAATTATCTAAAACTACTCTTTACAAAGTGGTAACGAGATAAACCACACTTTTCTCATATAAGAATAAAGGAACTGAGGTAGTTACATAGTAACTGAGGACCAAGGGCTGTTCCTCTTAATCCACAGTGCTTTGTTGGTAAAGGAATATAATTTTGGTGTGGCATCTCTCATGTCTTCCCCACAGACTTGTATTATGAACACAGGTCATGCATGATGTCATGGAAGACACGTTCCATAAATGTGAACATGCAAGGCTACTCATCAAGAACAAAACCAAGCCTTTTTCTCTTATTTGGATGAAATAATCTTTTATGAAAGGTTTTTATATGAGATTCCTAGATGAATCTATAAACACCAATTGCTTAGAACTTGCCCTCATAAGACTGATGGTGTAACAGCCAATTCCCTTAGAAATTCAGCTGGTTGCATTTTAAATTTTGTGAAGATTTTAAATAGTGTCCATACCTTTAGTTCATATGAAAGAAAGAGATTAAATTTGATCTGCATATGTGCTGTACATTAAATTCTGTGGGATAAATTAATTTAATTTTTTTCTTGAATCTGAATCATGAGGATTTAAACAAATTAGTTACCTGAGAATCCTCTTTTAAGAATAAAACTTTCCCTCACCACACATTCAGACCTTAGGTGGTATAGCATAAGGATGCACTGACACAGCTACAAATTAAGCTTCTTTGGAAAAGCACAAGCTACTTACAAGAAAATAAATACAAATTTTAAGTTTGACTAACAAATGATATTAAAATAACCTTATGAGGGTTTTTTCCAAAATTAGAGACTCAATTTTGTAGAAATATAAATTATTGAAAGAAAGAACCCAGTTTCCTGATTACTGCTACATTCATCTAAAACAAGAGAGGAAACTCTGAGTATAATCAATACATGGTTGAATTATGTACTTGAATCCAAGCATTTTTCAGTCTTTTATTAAAAAGAATTGCTGCTGAGCTGATATCAATATCCTTCTTTTCAGCTGAGAGACTTCAACTGCTTTTAGACTCACTGAAACAAACAAGCGAAATATTCTACCAAGTATTTTTGTTTTTTGACTTGCTTTTTACCGCAGGACCTGAGTTGATATAAATCAGCTGGTATACAGACACACGTTTTGGCCCCCCCACTATTCTCTGATCACTTGTTCCAGTCACAAGTAGCTAATAAAACAGAAATAAACTGAAAAAAAAAAATTATTGAAAGGACATATTGTTGTAAAGATTTTTAGGGGTGTCTTGGTATACCTGCAGGGTGAAATAGTTTGAGGGCCCCAACTGAAAAGGACACATTGGAAACTGTTGCTGCAGTAACCAACAAGTTTCATGGAAGGCAATTAAAATCAACAACCATGGAAAATTCTGGCTAACATTCAATAACCTGATATTGATGTTTCTACAGTGCCTATTGTCTGTGGGTGTCCCTACCACCATCTGGGTCACGCCCTCAAGCCTAACATGCCAAGTCAGCTCTGACTGAGAAAGCTCAAGTCAGTATTGGATGCAACACTAACTAACTCCATTTTCTTGATTAGCTCTTTTATAAGGTTACACAGGCAGATCTGACTATGCAGCCAAATAAGATATCACACATTCATGCCCATTCACACACCCACTGCTCTTCCAAGTTGGCACATACATACATTCCTTTGTGGCAGTCTTCCAGCCCAAGGATATGCACTCCCTTCCAAACATCTTATTCAGCTGGTCATGATCCATGCAAAAGATACAACTGTAATTAATTTAGTAATTGTTTTTTAATAATCCAGCAGACCCACGCTTCCAGTCCAGCTGCTCCTGTCTTCCCCCAGACGTACATTCCACGCATCTCTGGTCTCTAAGCACTCCAGCATAGCAGTTTCCTTCCAGCTCTGTACTCTGTGCACCAGATTAAATTCATTTGCCTGATTTGTGATTGCTGAGCAGATGACTGTGAACTCAGGGGTGGGAGAGAATGCAGAGCTATGCTTCGGCTGGACCACATGAGATCCTGCACTCAGAGGTGCAGCCATATGCCAGGAATCCTCTCCTAATTCTAATCACTTTCTGGGCATATAAATTAGCCCTTACTGGAGCACACATAGTTGCATACACCAGAAGAGTGGACGGTCCTGGAATGTTTGAAACACATCCACAGAATATCAATAGTTATGGCACAACATGCAGTGAAATCCATGAAGTCTGATCTTGTATTCTTAGTGAAAACGCTTCTTGGATATTTCTGTGCATTTATATATTGCTAATTTGATTTTGTTTTGTGCACATCTAAGTGGAATAAAGATAAGTGGATATTGGAATATCAGTGTTATCACAGTATTCCCCACAGTGGCAGAAAGGTCAGGTTGCTCCAGTGAGGAGCTTGCAGCATACCCAGAGATTGTCAAGCTTTGTATTATCTGAGTGCATGTAGATGTTGGCACAACAATTAGGGCATTACTCCTCAGAACAGGCATCATTTTCCTGACACCTCTGAAATACCTAACCAGACTGTCCGCATTTGAAAGTTGTCTCCAATTAGATACTATATTCAGAAAAAATTAGCTGTTCTTGAAAAACTGCAAGAAGGTCTAACCTTATTCCAAAATAAGAGTACTTTGTACATTGGAAGTGGGTCAAACTACACCAGAAGAACATACTCCCTTTCTGGGAACAAAGCATCAGCACACTGGATTTATACTCTGGGATAAAATATTGTGAAACAGTCCCAGAACAAATTCACAGAAAGTAAGCCTTAAATGACAATGTCCTGTAAAACAAATACTGTATTTCCAAAATAGAGATGCAATTAGCTGAATCTTTGAATTAAGTCTTTTCATTTCTTCCTTCCATTGTTTGTCACGCTGTGACCACAAGGGGTCTCTGAAATACACATCCTGGCCTTAGCAAGTTATGGGCCAGGTTTGCACAGTACTGAGGAAGGATACAAGATGAACTGGAAGACAGAGGGAGAAAATAGTCAACTCTTCTCATGAGGGAGGAAGAACTAAAGGAATAGCCTACCTACAGCAGGATGTTTGTGTTGCACTTTGTTATTCTGCTATTTTGTCCTGACCTTTTCGGCATGGAGGTGCGCTGCTGCATTATTACTGCGAAAGAATATGCATGTGTATATCAGGCCAGAGGCCTGGTGGCTTTCTGCCTTCTCAAGAAGAGCCTCCTTGTTTTGTCTTTGGGTCTGTAGAGAAACTCATTACATGAATGTGAAAAGTCAGTGTACCAGGAGTCCAGTCCTGTTTAATATCTTTATTGATACGTGGATGAGGGGATCGAGTGCACCCTCAGCCAGTTTGTGGATGACATCACACTGGGTGAGTGTTCATCTGCTGGAGGGCAGGAAGGCTCTTCAGAGGGATCTGGACAGGCGGGATCGATGGGCCATGGCCAGTGGTAAGAGGTTCAAAAAGGTGAACCTCCAGCTCCTGCCCTTGGGTCACAAAGAACCCTAGATGGCACCACAGGCTGGCAGTAGAGAGGGTGGAAAGATGCCCAGCAGAAAAAGAGCTGGGGGTGCTGGTCGACAGCAGCTGAACATGAGTCAGGGTGTGCCAAGGTGGCCAAGAAGGGCAGTGGAACCTGGCCTGGATCAGCAATGGTGTGACCGGCAGAACCAAGGCAGTGATCATCCATCCCCCTGTGCCATCAGAGTTCACAAACTTCAAGGTTCCCCTTCTCTCTCTGGAAGCCTTCAGAAATTCTGAAATAAAACTAGAAAATTTCTGTAAGGAAAAAAAATTCAATTTAAAAAGGAAAAGTAGATGTAACTTAACAGAAGGAAGTGATATTGTGAAGGAAATGACCACCGCTTCCATGAGTGCTGATATCAAAAGGAACAGCAGAAGGCTCTTGTGAATCATAGCAAAGAACAGCTTTTATGTTCTGGGTGTACTTACAGATAAACCAGTTTTCAGAAAGGACTGAATTCATTCATCCTGCTTCCATTGTCAGCAATCAGAGATTTGCAAGAACACTATACCCAGGAAGAAACCCCCAATACTGTGAAACTCTTGACACAATGAAAGGATTTTTAAATCAGGCATCAGAGCCTTTCCAGAAGAGGGAAGTCAGCCCACATGGTCTCCTGAAGTTACTTCCTAGCTCTAACTGCATAGCAAAGATGTAAACATTTTCTGTCTTTTTGCACTTTGATGACATGAAGATTTAAGATGAACACGTGTGATGAAGGCAATCTAAAAGGTACCGGAGGATTTTGATTTTCTAATTACAAAGTGAAACTACTTACAGAGTGCAGGTGCTTGAGTCACTACTTGGACTTACCTGTGCCAGGTAACCCCATCCAGAGCCCAGAGAGAAACAAAAGAGTGCCTGCATGTGTCCATTCCCTCTTTTCCAAGGGATCCTGCACAACACCCCTCCATGAACCCAGGCAAAACACACAAGTTCCATTACTTGGGTTGTTGGGTCTTAAAAAACCAGTAACACAGACTGCATGGATTTATATATATATAAATACCTAGCTCACCTAGAACACCTGTGAAAAGTCACCATCAGACAAATGGCAGCTGGGACAGGCAGGGAGAGGTGAGAGGTCTGCACCCATGTTCTTGTACAGCTGGGCAAGCTCTGCTGCAAAGATCTCTGGTGACAGGCAGCAGCTGTTGTTGAACTTGCTGGCTTGGGCTCTCTCCTTGCCTCCTGGGCATTCTCCTCACTCTGCTTTACCTTTATCTTTACTCTAATTTTTGCTGTCCCAAAAAGAGAAAAGAGTAATATTGGATTGTGCAGATGCTACTTCGTCTCCCTGGGTCCTCCTGTACAAACAGACTTCAGAGAAGTCTACTCAGATATTAATTAAGAGCACAGTTAAGGGATTGCACTGCAGAGGTTTCCACAGAGCACTGCCAGGAGCTGCCTTGGCACTCCAGCACAGTGCAAACACTTAATTGCCCACACCACTAATAAATAACTCAAGGGAAAAGTCAACTTAATGTCTCCGTTCAGCAGCTGATACATTATTATGTACCCAACTGCTACCACAAGCAGCAGCACAGCTGAGACTGCTATAGACACTAGTATGTAGTCCTTGCTGAGCTCCCATTGTCCAGCGGTTTCGGCTTTTTGCGCAGTAGCTGACCCTGGCAGCAGAAAAGAGAGTGCAAGAGACAATGTTTGTGCCCTGCACTAGGGATGATCTCACAGTGTTCTTCACATGCCCAAGGGCTATTGTCTTTAAAGATCAGTGTTTCTGGCTCTGGTGTCTTAGCACCAGGGAAAAAGAGAGATCCCTAAAGTTCTCATGGAGAAGAGCCAAGAGTTTGCCAGGGAGCAGCTGCACCAGCACTGCCCCTGTCTGTTGGAGGTTGAGAGGTGTGGAATTTTTCCCCATCCTGGGTGCTAGGTTACTAATGGCTGGATACTTAAGGACTATTAACTCTTTTTGTAAAAGACAAAGAGCTATCTGGACGTGGGGAGGGGAGAGCAGATGTGGTCATCAGATAAGGCACTCGACCACCCGCAATGGGAGAGGGAGCAGGGGGGAACTGTGGGCTCCTCAGCTACAGCGGCAGAAAGGTTTTTCTTCGGATCTGCACCGTTTTCTTCTCATTGGTGAGTGAGCTTTAGTTTGGGAAGGGGACGTTCCTGGAGGGCACATCCTCCTGGCTGTGCGGCCAGTTTTCTGCCCAAGGGGGCCGGCAGCTGCCGCCCCGCGCTCTCCCTGTGGGAGCACTGCCACGGCTGGGGAGTCCCTGCCACCTTCTGCCAGCGAGCCCGGCTGGGCTCGTCTCTGCCGCCCCTGCTCCCTGCTCTGAGCTCCTGCCCCACGTCTGCTGCACGCCCGCCATTGCCCTGCCCGCCCCGCCCGCCTGACTCTGGGCACTTCAGCACTGCCCGCACCCACAGAGCTGACCGCGCCACAGCGCCCCCTGCAGCTGCGCGGGAGTCATCGCACCCGCCCTGCCCGGCCGGGAGCCCGACAGCGCCCCTGCCGGCTGGGACCGGAACTGCACCCAACGGGAAAAGCGCTTGGCAGCCCAGAGACTTCTGTCACCGCATCTTCTCGTTTTCTTGTTTGTTTGTTTGTCATTGCTGCTGTTGTTGCTGATTGTTTTCCTTGCTATAGATATTAGTAAAAATCTGTTATTCCTTTTCCCTGTATCTTAGCCTGAAAGCCCTTGATTCCAAAGTTATAAAAATTCAGAGGGAAGGGGGTTCACACTTGGGGGTTCTAAGGGAGGTTTCCACCTTCCTTAGCAGACACCTGTCTTCAAACCAAGATAGATGTCTTCAAACCAAGACACCCCACACTACAGATCCTTTTAGACTGGGAGCAGCTGACCTCACATTGAAAGAATCAGCTGTTTCTAAAGAAAGAAAAAAGTTTGTTTTCTCTGCATTTATTCCTTTATTTTCTTGGAAGATGATTTCAGGACTACAGATTTTCCTCTATTCTCTGTGTAACACTGATAAAATAGAAAACGGAAAAGTCTTGTCATCCGGGATAACTCTTCCCTTCAAGTTACAGCTAATATCCTGAATGTTAGCACAAGAAGAAAGGCATAAATGTCTTCTGACACACACAGAAAGTTAAGAATGATCAATACCTAGTGACAATCTACAGAGACATACCAATACCTTTGACAAGGAAAAGCACATATATGTGGGGGGCTGGGGGAGGGGGAAGTAATTGTATAAAGTTGCCTCTCTAATTTGTAAACTTAATGTTATGAAAAGTATTAATCTCAGTCTCAGTGGCTTTTTTATTGCTTGTCCAAGCCCAAAGCTGTTTCAAGAATGCAATATATGCATATTTAACATGCTTATTCCACGAAGGAAATAGAGAATTTTTTTGTTTTCACATTCTTTCACTTTTTACAGCCTCTAGTATATTAAAAATGTACAAACCCAAAGGGTATCTGTGAATGAAAGATTCTACCTGCTCTGTCTGTCACCATAACCACTGTATATGTGGTTCTGGTGACAAACTTGTAGACTGTGGTTACAGTGATTACTACCATTTTTGCAGATACAGCCCTACAATTTAAAGTCCTTTTATTATTAGCATTTAGTAATAATATCAACCCAGACACATAAATTCTAACCTAGAAAAAATAGCAGAATATATACCATAAGCACCTAAATTCCAGAAAAACAAGTGCATGAAGTCACTGCAACCTCCTTACAGCTTTATTCTACAAAGTTCTTTAATATCAATATCAATATTTTGCAACGTAATTACAGGGATGATTTTTTAAGTCCTCTGGAATTAAAATTCTGCCACATGTGACTGTCAAAAATGGAAGCAGTATTCAAAATAAAGCCCCTGAATTTCTTTAAATACTTTATTTTCTCTGCAGTGTTTCCTGATGTCAGCTTTCACTTTCATTTAATGTAGAAAAAACCCTTGTCAAAATCCTGCCTGCACCGTGGTAAGTTATAAAGCAAATTAAAACCACATTATAACATTAATCTAGATCTTGGTTTTTATTTCTGTACACAACTTTTAATTATAACACACTTGTTAGAACAGAGAGAGCTTTCAGTCTATCTTATTTTTGTATTGAAAATGTGTCACAGTATCCTAACGAGGAAAAAGATGCTGAAAAATGAACAACTGCAGTTCCTGGCACCAAGGAGATCTACAAGCACTTCGAACTGTAGAATAAATACATGTCCTAGGAAACTGACTTTTGTTACTGCCTCTCAGTCATCTTCAGTAGTATCCTAACCTTTATTCTTCTGCCCATAAGCAGATCTAACTGTTGAAGCAAACCCTTGTACTCTTGGTCTTGCTTCCTTACCACAGCCACTTTAAAACTCTCCCCCATCTGCTTTGAAATGCCTGTATCACACCAGACAAGACTGGTCAGTTTATCTGTTTACCACTTTTGCTAACGAAAAAAATTAACCTTTTGCACTGAAAAAACCTGTGATCATCTGGGACAGAAAGTATATTGGAAAATTATCAAGTCACTAGAAGCATCTTTTGAAGGCAGCTGTGAGTATACATGTAATTTTAACAGACTGGCATAAGGATACCTTCTTTCCATGACTGTGATTAAGTACCAGCCATGACCGAAGATTTCAGTATTTGTAGCTGTCTCCTTGACCGCCTGGTGGCCAGCAGGCGACAAGACACGCGTGCTCGGTCAAATACAAAGGCGGGCTGTTCGGCTACAAGCCCGAACCCAGCCTGCACACCACCAGCGGGACCGCTTGTGCCTCTTAGACTCGGTTAGGTTTGCTCTCGACCCTGCCGGGACTGGCTGCAGACATTGGCAAAGTAGCGACTTCGCAGAAATAAAGGAGAGAGGGGCTCTGATGCAGCAGCAGCTCAGGTCTTTATTCCCTTCCCCAAGGGACAAGAGAACTCAAAAGCAAGCAGGGGGGAATGCTACAAAAGAGCAAGCAGCGACAGTTGCTCAGGGTTTCTGAGGGAAACAAAAGGGGAGGATCCAGTCGGGCTGGTTCAATAGGGAGAGATTATATAAACACAAATACCCAATGGAATGACACGGGCGGGGGGAGAACATTCAAATAAACCAATGGGGACACAGAGAACACAGAACTTTCTGGAGATAATACACGTTAAAACAACCTAATGCATAGGGAAATAACTGGGAGGGGAAAGGGGTGTAAACTAGAAGGAGAAAGGGGTGTAACCAAACTGTGAAGGACAATTTAAGAGGCGGGAAATGTGGGGAATTCCCCAGGCTCACCTTCTCTCCCCCACTCCGGCTTACTGTACTGAGGGGGAAAATCAACCCAATTGATTTTATTGATTTTCATAGAGAAGGCAGGCTGGCTCACTGCAACAAATATTAAATTCAAAATACAGGCATGGAGATCTCTCCGGTTTCATAGGCCATACTGCTATAAAACCTGGTTATCTATTAACCTAGTGAGAGCTACCTGTCTTAAATGAATGCAATAGGTCCGATGGACTTGCCAGTGTACTTTACAGAGACAAGTAATAAACATTATAAGTTTAGTTGGATTACTTATGCAAATATTTTGAAAATATCTTTAGAAGGGCCAGACGAGATGATAACCCAAGAAATTACAGGAAGTGGAAACAAAATATGAGACTGGAATAGAAGCCTTAAGAGGAAGAAAGCAAGGGTGTTTTATTGCCCACAATGTTACTATTTTCCTGTGCCCAGGATTCACTAAAGAACGGCAGCAAGAACAATCAATCCTTAAAAGCCTGGCATTGTTTTTGTTCCCCCTTTCTTTAAAAAAAAAATTTCACCCTGTTGCCTTGTGAATGTCCTCATTCATCCCAATCATTAGTTTTTATGACAGGACTTGCATTACTGTTTTCTCCTAACAGAGTGGCAGATGAGCAGCAGATGCTGGCTGCAATATCACCTCTAATATGAGCCGTTTGTGTACTTCTTCACAGGTGTTTGTCTTCCACATGACTGACAGCTGAATTCTGTTCAAACAGGGTGATTAAGGCTGCAATAGGTACAAAGCCAAGTTTCCTCTTGGATTCTCTTCTTCCTGCTGTGCCCCACGTGGCTGGCAGAGCTTTGCCATTGTGGAACAGAAGTTGCTGGAAGTGAATTTTTTTCAGTTTTGACTCAGGCCTCCAGCCCAAACTCTTGAGCAATCTGCACTGAAAAACTGCTCTGCGTCTGTGGTAAGGTTTGGTTGGTTTTTGGGCTCTTTTAGAGGATTCTAGTATGAGTTAATCTGTGGTACAGAGAACCATGAAAGACTGTGTTCTGGGCAGAGGATTTTTATTATCAGCCTTGTGCTAGCATATTCTTTGAGATTTACATTGATATTATGCTTTATATTTAGATGCAGATGAAATTATTCTTAGGTTTCTATATCTCTGTTTCTTTATGTGAGCCAACTGAAGAACAACTCAAGAAGGCATACTGTATTCTTTCACTTCTCATCAATTAATTAATTAATTATTCTTTTTTCCCTGTACAAATGAGTGGAAAATGGTGTTTACACATTAAATTTTTCTTTCTGAAAAAGGAACACGATTCAACAGCTCATTTTCTGTCACAGCCATAATTTTATCATATGAAATCCAACGTTGCTCTGTGTTCTAAAATAGTCAGCATGTTCCTCATCTTTTTGTGTACATGCAAGAGGCCAGATGGTTTTATGGGTTTTACTAATCCTTTTCCACTTCTCTTGTTACCACTTCCAGAATTCAGTATCTGCAACGTCTTTGCACAAGTCTACAAACTGAGACAGTTTTTAGAAATATGATTTTTTGGGTGCACTCATATCAGCACAATGTTCACAGACCATTTTATGTAACTGTTGAAAAAGTATCCCTCTTTAATTTTATTAGTGACAATGGCAGGCAACCACTCCTGTCTATGATGAGGAGATGAGGCTAGTCACTCTTCCCTCACCCTACCTCTGTAATCCTGTCATGGAAGGCCACCAAATTTGTCAGGCATTAGCCTTTAGTGAAGTTTGTCACCAAACATTGTCTGTATTTTCCATATACCTTACTTAGTTTCCAGAAGGTTTGGTTCCATGGTTTTGCTAGGCACTGAGGTGACTGACCATCCTGTAGTTCCCTGGGTCTTCCTTCCTTATCTCTCTTTTTTAAAAACAGGGGTTATGTTTCCCCTTTTCCAGTTAAAGGGAACTTCACTGGACTGCCATGATTTCTCAAATATGATGGATAGTGACTTAGCTACTTATTTCACCAGTTCACTCAGGACCCACATGAGCATCTTTCTGGGATCCATTGACTTGTGCACCTTCAGGTTTCTTAGATGTTCTTGAACCTGACCTACAGCCGGTGGTTCTTTGTTCTCTCAATCCCCGCCTTCACCTTCTGCAATTTGGATAGTGTGACTGGAGAACTTACTGATGAAGAAGGAGGCAAAATGTCATTGAGAATCTCAGCCTTTTTCATACCCTGAGTAACCAAGTCTCCTATATCGATCCTGAGAGACCTCACATTTTTCCTAGTCTTCCTTTATCACCAGTGTACCTACAGAAGCTTTTCTTGTGGCCCTTGATACCCCTGGTCAGATTTAATTCTATCTGGTTTAGCTTTCCTGATTTAATCCCTGGGTATTCAGACAATCTCTCTGTATTCCTCCCAGGCTACCTGTCCTTGTTTCTACCTCCTGTAGCCTTCTTTTTTGTGTTAGAATCTGTCCAGCAGCTCCATGTTCATCCGTGCAGGCCTCCTAACATTTTCACCTGGCTTCCTCTTTGCTGGAATGCTCCTGAGCCTGAAGGAGGTGATCCTTGAACATTAACCAGCTTTCCTGGGGTCTTCTTCCCTCCAGGACTTCATCCCATGGCACTCAACCAAGCAGATCCCTCTAGGCCAAGACAGCTCCCCTGAAGCCCAGGGCTTGCCTTGCCCCCTTCTCACTGCCCTAAGGATCTCAAACACCATCCCTTCATGGTCACTGCAGCCCAGGATGTCCTTGATCTCACATCCCACACCAGCCCCTCCTTCTCAGTGAGAACAAGGTCCAGCACAGCACCTCTCCTTGATGGCTTCTCTATCACCTGGAGAAGGAAGTTACCATCAAGGCATTCCAGGAAACTGCTGGGCTGCTTATGCCCTGCTGGATTGTCCTTCCAACAGATAACAGGATGGTTGAAGCTCCCCATGAAGACCAGGGCCTGTGAACACCAGGTGATTCCCATCTGTCTGTGGATAACTCAGGTCACCTCCCATTCCTTTAATCCTGGCCCATACGGTCTCAGTGAGCTCTTCATCCATCCCCAGGCACAACTCCATGCACTCCAAGCTTGTCACTGACATAGAAGGTAACATGTTCTCCTCATTTTCCGTGCCCATTCTTTTTAAAGAGGAATATCTAAAATACAGAGAATTATTACTGGGTTTGGTCTTTTAAAATGTGTCCACTATTATGAAGCCACAACATTGCTTCAAATGCTTTCAAACAGTTTCTGCAGGGAGAATGATGTATTTTATTAGACTGATTAAGTATAGTTGTAAAGATAGTAAGTTGTTATCATGGTTTAACCACAGCTGGCTACTCAGCCCCATGCAGCTGCTCACTCATTTCCCTCTAGTGGAATAAGGGACAGAATCAAAAGGGTAAAAGTGAGAAAACTCATGGCTTGAGATAAAGACACTTTAATAGGCAAAGCAAAAGCCATGCATGCAAGCAAAGTGAAACAAGGAAATAATTCACTCCTTCCCACAGACATGCAGGTGTTCAGCCATCTCCAGGAAGGCCAAGCTTCATCATGCATAAGACTGCCTTGAGAATACAAATGCCATCTCTCTGAAATTCCCTCTTTTCTCTTTCTTCTGTCTTCTCTCAACTTCATATGCAGAGCATGATGTCATAAGATATTTTATATATTTTTGGTCAACTGGGATCAGCTGTCCCTTCACAGCTCTTTATGCACCCCAGCCCACTTGTTGCTGGGGTGGGATGAGGAGCAGAAAAGGCCTTGGTTTTGCATAAACAGTGCTCAGCAGTAAGGAAAACACCCTGAGTTATCAATGCAGCTTCCAGGACAAGTCCAAAACCCAGCCCTATACTAGCTACTGTGAAGAAAATTAACTCCATCCCAGACAAAGTCAGCACACATGTTTTATAACAAGTTGTATGTACCTTAAATCTGAGTGAATAAAAGTGCACATATGAAAACACAGGTCTCTTTCATCAGGTAAAGTGTAACAGGATTATCAAAATTCAGCTATGACAGAGGAAAAAAA
>VZTX01014911.1:60129-87775 GCA_013400915.1 Pardalotus punctatus
GGAGGAGTGCTTTGGGAAGGAATTTTAAAACGCTTCATTTAAAATCTGGCCAGGGCATCCTTTGGGGCTGCTACCTAATTCAGTGCAGCCAGCCTTTCATTGTCACTCTCTTCCTGGGTTTTTCAGCCCTTCCCCAGATCTCTCCCCTTCACACCATCCTGGTCAAACAGGAATTGATCTTTCACACATCCTGAGCACTCCAAGTCCTAATGAAACTGAAATAATGGGGATGTTCCTACTGTCTCACCCCAGCGCTGTGTAACAGGGCTGGTGAAGGCACCCGTCTCTGGAGAGGACTGGGAACTGTTACTGTCAGCAAGAGATTGCTGAGAGCAGGTCCCATCTGCCACGGATGTCAGAACAGAGAAATGTCAGACATTTCCCATGGGGTAAAATTCCTTCATTTCCCATGGAGCATCTCTTGCAGCTCCTTCCCTGCTCAGAAGATAGGTGCTTGTAAGCCTCCCTGCTGGAGACCTCTGTAGGTTATACACAGAGTCCTGGTACCTAAAGCGATGTGTGGCTTTCACTGCTGAACTGTGAGCCTGACCCAGACCAAGGACGTTGCATCCTGTTAAGCTATAACTACATAATGTATGGCCAAGATTGCCACTATTTTACCTTAATATTTTTAGCTTTCTCATAGCCATCTATCACTGAATTGAAAGAGTTAATGTGAAAGGAAGAAAACATTAGGTACAGAATACACTTTGAACAAAAACCGAGAAGAGGGAATTAAAGGGGTAATGATTTTAAACTGAAAGAGAGTAGGTTTAGACAGTATTGAAGGAAGCAGACTTTTACAGTGAGGGTGGTCAAACACAGGCACATCCTGCCCAGAGAAGTGGGAGGTGCCCCATCCCCGGAAACACTGAAGGTCAGATTGGATGGCGTTCCGAGCAACCTGATTTAATTGAAGATGTCCCTGCTCATTGCAGCGGAATGGACTAGGTGGCCTTTAAATGTGCCTTCCAACCCAGACCATTCTATGATTTTACGGTTCTGTGTAAGTTGTGGTGACCAAGAGCTCCCTCTTGTGTGTTACAGAAAGAGCAGCAGGTCCGTGTCTCCTCAGGTCTCACCTGGGGCCCGTTAAGTAGAAACTTTTCCCAACATTTGCAGTCATGTTGAGTACACTACCTTTTCTGAAAAGAAAGAAAGAAAGAAAGAAAAAACCACCATGGAATAAAAATGTTAAAACAAATTCTTACCCACTTGACCTTCGTATGTACAAATGTATTTTTAAAAGATGTTGAAAATCCAAAGACTGTGTTTATATGAAAAGAGGTTCCCAAATTCTTCGTGTCACTAAGACTCAGGACTCTGCAAGAGTGCATGTGGGGTATTTCAGACGGTAACACGGGTCACAACTTTCCCAATAATTTTCCTTCTTCCAACTCCTTGCACTGCAGCAGCTCTCAGCCTGTTCCTCTGTGAAGGTGTATGTGTGGAAATACAGTAAATGCTTAATTTTGGGCGCATCTAAATTTGATTTTCATCTAAAACATTTACTTGAATGTGTTATTGTCTTGGTGTGTTTTGTTTGAATGTGTTTGGGCTTTTATGTAATCAACTAACTTGAGCACAGACAGTAGTGCACTGACTTTTTCGACTCAAACAAGCTCATTTCTTGGTCGCTGCAGTTTGAAAGCATGCGAACAGAGGTTAGAAAATGCACTGAACCTTGAAAAAAGGGTAAATTCAAGCAGTTTTAAGGTTTGGTGATTTTTCCTCCACAGCCACAGCATGACTTTGCACAAATCACACTGAAATGGTGTGATACAAATGTGTTAGTATACTTGACTGCCTTTCAAGTGTTTTTTGCAGGTGCCAGAGTTATTCAAGGCTGCTTTTTAAAGTACAAAGGACAGTGAACAGAAAGATTAATTTGTATTTTAGCCTGTCTGGTTTATTTTAGTAATTTTAGCCTATCGAAAATTAAGCACAATATTGTGAAGTAAAGAGGAATCAATATCTTGATATCAAGTTATTTATATAAAATCTGCCAAAGCAAGCCCACAGCAAAGGTTTTTAAAGCTGAGGTACTTAAAATGGGGAAACATTACCATTTTAGGTAGTTGAAGTAGCAAGATAAAGTGTACTGTGGAATGTGCTTTAAGTGAGAACTGAATTAAAAGGATAAAGTGCATTTTTTTAACTGTTACACACAATTAGATTTCTGGAGAGATGTTAAAGGACTGTAAAGGTGAAGAACAGCTTTTTTTCTTTTTTACTATTCAAATAACAGAAACTGTTATTTCAGTCATAAGACCTTATATGTCTGAAATTTCATCCATAGCTACAACCTTTAACATGGGTAAAAGATCTCTAACTACTTCAGGAGAAAAGATTAGAAACTTGATTCAGCTACAAAGGAGAGAAGAAACACAAACATCTGCACATCCTCTATTTTGCAGATTTCTTTGGACTTTCGGCAGTGGCTTCTGCATGTTCTTGAAGGAATGAGCACTGCTTGTACAACTATGGTTCATTAGCAGTCTTCAGGAGAGCATGTTTTAACTGCCTGCACAAGAAGCACCTGCCATTTGACAATTTTAATTTTCCACAGGCAGAAAGTGGCAACATACATTTACAAATCAAAACAATCAATGTAAAATAAAATGAATCTTTGTGTTTTTTCCTAGTCTCTGACTTTGCATATAAGGTAAAAAGGACTATTAATAAAGTCCTGTATTTACACACACATGTATGGGGAAAGTTGTAATACGGAATTCTGCTTGCAAATATCCTGTCATAATAGAGAAAAAAAATAAAGATTTTGCTTAGGCAAAAACTATGCTGAGAGCACCTGAAACTGAGTCTCACCCTGCTTAAACAGATTGTCTAGTAGGAAAGGAAAACTCCCCATATGACTCCCTCTAAAATACATTTCTTGAACTTATATTTATTGAACTTATTTCAGTTTCAAGCTGCAAAAGAAGTATTGAAACTCACAAGCAGTTCATAATGCTAGTAGTTGGTTCTCCATTACTATCATGTTTGCTACATATTTAAAACAATCAGTCCTTAAATCCATACCAGATGAGCTGCAAGCACACAACACAGTGGAGTTGATGCCATGCAGTTAGTGCTGACAGCTCTGCTCCTTGGTCCTCAGTCACCAGGGTTAAGGAGACCAGGATTGAGAGCTTCTTGCAAGCAGTTTGCCTTCTTCACTCAGTTGATGTCTTATACTCTCTGATCCCAATCCAAAAAGAAAAGGATGCAATCTCATCTGTTCTTGATGACTTGTTTTGGGGGTTGGGACATCTGCGTTTTTGCTTATTCTGCAGGTATCACCAGACTCCTTTCTTGCCTGCCCTGTATATTTCCCCTTCTGTTTTGTTGTTTGATTATTTGGTGATGAATTTCCAATTGTCATTTCTTAGGTAAGCTTCATTTTGCCCATTTAGTGAGACTTTTAGAAAACAACTGGAAAGAATGAACTAGGAAACTCTAAGCTGTACATGATCACTTCAGTTGCTGTGAAAAATCACAGAGCAGGTCCTCCTGAAATGTATTTCTTGCCACATGAAGGAGAACGTGATTAGTGATACAATTCCAACAAGCCTATAGGCCCTGATTTAAGTAAAATGACTGCAGCTGCATTGTATGGCTCAGATATGTAACCTGCTTTTGAACTGTCTCAGCCATCACCCAACACTTAAATGCAATCTAAAACAGAAATGTGTTTAAATGAAAACAGCATATATCTGGGAATAATTGTAGATGGATAATGTCTGCCTCAAATATAGGGTGCATACTTGGTAAAGTGTAAAGCATCTGCCAGTTCACTTTAATCCACACCTGCAAATCTATCAGAGCCTTCAACATACAAATTTTGGGTACCTCTGTCCTGTGAAATCCACAGTCCTCAGACTGATGCTCAGGTTTTTTACACAGTACTGAGGATGAAAATCACAGGTTTCACAAGCTAACACAGGACTCCCCTCTTCAACGCTAGAGCATGATGAAGCAGCATCCCAGTGTGGTGCCGCTTTTGGCAATAGGCACTTCATGCAGGTTCAGCCCCTCTTCCAGAGGAGCAAAATGGGTGACCAGACCTACCATGTTACAACCTCATGTTTCTGCCTGGGAGACTGGAGCCAAGTTTTCCTTTTCCTACTCTGCCTGATGTGCCACAGAACTTAATATAGTAAGAATGGAGGATTATCTTTGATTTCTTCTTTTGAATTTGTAAAAATAACTGAGAAAGGCTGAGAGTGTTGTAGCTGTTTAGCCTGGAGAAGGGAACGTTATGTGGAGACCTCATGGCAACCTTGCAGTATCTGAAAGGGGCTGACAGGGAAGCTGGAGAGAGACTCTTCATCAGGATCTGTGATGACAGGAGAAGGAGTAATGGGTATCAACTGAAAGAGGGGAAACCTAGGTTAGATATGAAATTCTTTACTGTGAGGGTGATGAGGCTGGGCACAGGCACAGGCTGCCCAGGGAAGGTGGGGATATCCCAGAGTTGGCAGTGCTCCAAGGCCAGGCTGGATAGGGCTCTGAGCAACCTGGTCTAGTGGAAGTGTCCCTGCCCATGGCAGGTGGGTTGGGACTCGCTCATCCTTAAGGTCCCTTCCAATCCTTAATGCTCACCGATTCCATGAATCCATTTACTGGAGTAGGACTTGGAAGACCACACTCCTGCAGTAAGCGTGAGCACTTTGATCGATGTTTTAGAGCTCTTTTTATTCATTCATCTCTTACTCATTCTCTGCAATGAACGTTTAAGGGTCTGCGAAGCGAAACTCTCCAGGCCCACTCTCTGTGTGTCCTGCTTCTCTGATGGCATCGATGTCGCTTTCTGCGTGCGCTCAGCCACAGCAGCCCGCAACTTCCAGCTTTAAGGCGCGCCTAGCGGGACCCTCAAGAAACTTACCCCTCGGACAATGCCGCTGGGCAGACACTGAACCTCCAGTCGCTACTCGACGGACAAAGGGCGACGGCACGCCCCTCCCCCACTCCACCGCTTTGTTGTCCCTTTCCCTCCCCCTTTCCCACCCNTCAGCCCCTCAGCCCGCAGCCCCGAGCCGCTCCGCGCTCCCCTCGCTTCTCTCCGCGCCGAGCGATGCCGCCGCGGGGCTCCCGGGGGCCGCTGCCGCCCTTGCTGCTGGTGTGGGCCCTGGCGGCCTGCGCGGCGCGGGCCTCCGAGATCACGTTCGAGCTGCCCGACAACGCCAAGCAGTGCTTCTACGAGGAGATCGCCCAGGGCACCAAGTGCACTCTCGAGTTCCAGGTACGCGGGCGGGAGGAGCCGCCCCGGGCGTGGCGCCGCGCTGGGCCACGGCCCCGAGCCCAGGCCGCTGCCGGGCAGCTCTCATTCAGCTCCCTTCCTATAGGGGGTATTTGGGAGCAGCGTCCGGCACGGGAACAGCGGCTGGATACAATGAGGGGTGGCCAGCTCGACTAAGGAAAACTGTGGGAGCGGCTGGAACGCTTCCTGTAGCGCAGCGATGAGGAGGACGCAGAGTTGGCCCTGAAAACTAGCAGTGTCTGTAACCTGGTCGCTGCCATGAAGTGCCCCATCTGAACAGAGCAGAGAACACCTAAAGCACACCTGACCAAAAGGTGCCGCAGAAGTAATTTCCTTGTGGTTTGTGAAGCATCGACAGGATGAGTACAATACATCTTCAGAACAAATGCTTCGTATTTCAGAGTTCAGATTTGGGTTACATACTGAACAGTGAAAGGGTGATAGGACAAGGATGCGGTACAGCATCACTGTTTTGGTGCCTCTGAATGTATTAGCAGGGTTGGAACCTTTCAGTCTGTCACGTCAGTAGATGAAGTCACTGACCGTACAGCAGCAGTATGAGAAAAGTCATCCCGGATGACAGAAATAACAGTTATCTTTGGGGGCTTTTGGAAGGACTCTGTAATTTTTATGGGCTGACTTTTCATGCTGAATTCCTGTGTTTTGTAGTTTCTCAGTTGCTGTCCCATCTCAAGTATATCTGGGGAATGTTGCTGCCAAATATCGGTCCTTGTTACTCTGTCCTGTGTGTTCTAGGTCTTGGATATCTTTTTCCCTACCCAAATATTTCTTGTCCCTGACTGTTTCTTCCATAAAGTCTTTTCTGTGCAGTACTTTTCCCTGCAGTTTTGAAGTGGGTATCTCTGGACAGATAAGCCTCTTGTTGGTGACCAGAACATGGTTAGCACTGCTAAAAGAGAAGTCTGGATTTGACCAGCAGCTGGCAGACTGAAGTGCTGTGTTAATGTTCTTTAGCAGTATGTCTCAAGGTCTGACAGGAGGTACAAGCAAGTTCTGTGGCAAGGAATCCTAGGGGAACTTTAAAGCTCTGGCCAACCTGTACCACCTCTATGTAAACCAACATTTTCAGGGTGTCTGTGTAACTAAATGCAAGTGACTTCCATGTCTTTGGTAAAAAGCACACCCTTTTCAAATTGTACATCATATTTCAAAAATGAAGAGCTGTGTTATTGCTTGCCAACTGGATACTTTTAAAACTTTGCCTTTGTGGAGGAGCTACTGTTCCAATCTCTTGTTATTTCAGTTGTACCACTAACATCATTTTAATGACTTGGTACTTCAGTAAATTGCATTTAAACAATGCCATGTAGACTGAAGTGCAGATACACAGATACTAAAATATTTCAGTGATTTCTGCACACATATGAAATAAGGCTCTTCCTCCTTTAGCATGCATTATCTTAAAAGTAAAAAGCTAGCAGCAAGATAGCCTGTAAAACTGCTATGGTAAGAGTCATCAGAATACCACATTGTGAATACCTAAACTCCTGATCAGTCTTTCTGTAGAATCCAGGTAGCAATACGCTGTAGACCAACAGTAATCAAAGCCTCAAAAACCCCCCTTGGACAATTGTGAAGTTTTGAGTCAGCTGAAGGCATTATCTGGATGTACTGGGTTTTGGAAGAACTCCTAAGTGTCTAACTGTGCAGGAAGGAGGCAGAAGGGAGGCAGCAGGTTCCCCAGAACATTGTTCTGGGGATAGAAGCAGACAGGAAGACTGTGGATAGAAGCAGACAGGAAGACTGGACAGATTGAAAATCCTGTTCTGCTGGTCAAACACCATTCCTGCAGCCTAATGCAGCTGATCTGGTAGGGCAGTTACACTTTCCTGGCCACACCGGAAGGAAGTATCTTGCTATGTTAGCAGCCTCAGCTGGATGAATCAGTTCCACGGAGGACATTTGTATACAGCAAATGTCAGACAATGTCCCATTGAGTTTCACTACTGTAGCCTTTGCTGTTGTACAGTTATTAATAACAAAGTAACTAAAATTGCTCTCTTAAAGGGTTTGAAAATACAGTTGACACTGCATATGCTTAACTTAAAGCAGTTTTAATTATTTTCTGTGTGTTGTCCGTGGGAAAATAATTTTGCAGACTTGTTTTGAAAGATTCTCAGATGAATGCATTATATTTTAAAACACTTGTCAAAGCAAAAAGCTTTGCAGTTTCACTTGACAGATCATACTTCTTAGAAGAAATATATAAATGTCCATTTTTTAAGAGACAATTTCTTGGTTTTTATTTCCAGGTGATCACTGGAGGTCATTATGATGTTGACTGTCGGCTGGAAGATCCCGATGGCGCTGTACTGTACAAAGAGATGAAGAAACAATATGATAGCTTCACATTTACTGCATCCAGAAATGGAACATACAAATTCTGCTTCAGCAATGAGTTCTCTACTTTCACACACAAAACCGTGTACTTTGATTTCCAGGTTGGAGAGGATCCACCACTGTTTCCTAGTGAGAACAGAGTAACTGCACTTACCCAGGTAAAATACTGTTGTGTTTGACAAAAGTTGTTAGGTGAAGTAAATTTTTTCTTCAAGTTCAGCTGCATTAGTTACCTACATCACTTTTGAAAATAAATTAATTGAAGCTTTTAAAAGACTCTAAATTGTTACAAACAGGCTTTCTTTGTAATGATAAGATGTGTAGAACACAAAACAGAGCTGAGAAGGTATCACCAAATGTTTAAGAGTAAATTAAGACAGCAACTTAAACTTAAGGCCACTATTGTTTGGGGTTTGGGTGGTTTCTGGCTTTTTGGGGTTTTTTATCTGTTTGGTTGGTGGGGTTTTTCTGAAGTTTCTCAGGGAACTTCCTTTTAATGTCACAGTTGTGTGCCTCTTGACGTGGATTTCACAAACTAAATATTGATGGAATAGGGTCTAAAAAATTTCCAGACTGGAGAAACTCAGGCAATCATTTCTATATTTAAAACAGTAGAGTCTTTTTTTAGGAGGACGACTCATGTAACTACTATTATTTAAAATGGAGAAGGAAATTCTAGCAAAACAGGTAATGTCAGCTGTTTTTATCTGGTGTCTAGATATTTGAGCTTTTTAAGTCTACAAAGTGTCAGGAGCGTCATTATTATTATATTGTCAGGATTTTACAGTTCTGTACAACCTCTACACAATCTAAATACATTAAAACTTCGTTTGGAACACTTCATGAATTCCTCTCCACGTCCTTATACTTTAATCATCACCAAACCTGGCTTTAGGCAACCATTTAAGAACGCTAGATATGGTCACTGTTTTGCTCATCTAACCTCAGCGGTATAAATACCACTTCCCAAATGCCAATCTCATTTGAATTTACATCACATAAGTCCACAGTAACTGAGGTTTGTGATGAGTAGTTGATTTGCTGTGGATTCAGCTTACCTTTTTCTTCTTGTCAGTTTCCTGCACTGCTTTATTTTGTGTTCTGATTCTTGATACTGTATCTCTTAATTTCTTTTCCTTACTTCTTTGTTAAGAAGGTTCTTTTTGCAATTCTGGTCAGGCTTGTGGCATGACTATATTTGGGCAGCCTTTCACAGGGACAGTTAAAGGTAAATCGCTAAAACCACTGTGACTTTGTATTTAAATCACTTGTCCAGAATAGGAGGTTTCTACAATTTACCAATAGCAAAACTTAGTTTGGAAAAACCCTTCCTGAATTTCATTCTGAAGATTATCATAGGCTTGTCTTGAAAGTCATCAGCTTGAAAATATGGCTAGCCACAGATAAAAGTGACTGAGAACAGCCCTATAAGGGTGTTAAACATTTCCTTTTATAATAATTTGTGTTGTTCCATCTTCAGGAAATAGTAATTTTAAGCCATTAAAGAGAAACCTAAATTGTGACTAGAAAATATGTCTTTTGAAGATGTATTGACTAATCGCATGGTGATCAAAACACAGTGGAGGAGTACTTTTACTTACAGAAGATAAACTGAAAGTGCAAGAAGTTTATCTAAAAAATTTTCTAGGGCTTGGGAAACCAAAAATGCTTTATTTTTAATGAAAAATTGGGCAAGTTGTTAAGTATTTTTTTCTGAGTATGGTATTGAGTGTTCAGGAGCACTGAAGGATATCACTTGGCCCTTCTCTAACCACTTTTTGTATGCATGACTAAGAGAATGGTCTGCTGACAACAGACATTGGACAACTTGAGCAAGAATTACACAATGAAGAATGTCATATTTGTGAAACAGAAGTGTTCAATATATGCTGTGTGCATCTTAATATTATAAGCAATTGCTTGTTTTCCTGCAGAATTAACAGCTGGAGGATCTCTGACATTTCAGAAATGTTTCTGATGTTAATTTTGAATCCAGCTATGAAATTGGAATTCATTAATTTTCAGAGCTTGTTGCTTTTTATTAGATCTGTGGTTTTATCTTCTGTGTTTAACAGTGTCACATTTTTGTGTGTGAAGTTTGATCAATATAAGTTAAATTTTACTGTATTTACACTATTTCAGTCTGACACTGGTCTCAGTTAATTCTTAGCTTGAAGAGTTACTTGAGTCCCTATTTTAAATATTAAAGCACAAAACCATTAGAAGGATTCTTAATTCCATGATGTGTATTTGTTTGTTTCTCCAGATGGAGTCTGCGTGTGTTTCAATTCATGAAGCTTTGAAGTCTGTCATCGATTATCAGACACACTTCCGCTTGAGGGAAGCACAGGGCCGCAGCAGAGCGGAGGATTTAAACACAAGGGTGGCCTACTGGTCAATAGGGGAAGCAATCATTCTTCTTGTTGTTAGTATTGGGCAGGTATTTCTCCTTAAAAGCTTTTTCTCCGATAAAAGAACCACGACAACACGCGTTGGATCGTAATGTAGCTGTTATGCTTCAGGTGTGTTACTCATTAAGATTAGTGGTTCTCCAATTAACTAGGTACAGAGGTCTGAATATATGCAACATTCAAATGTGTATACTCATCTCTTAAAAATGATGGAAACAGACCCAAAAAGTTACGAAAGGGACACATAATTTGAAATATTTTTAAGGATCCTTTGGAACTTAAGTGTTTCAATTGCTATAGTAAAATATCTAGCAATGTCTGTTCTGTATTTCTACTGATACTAATCCAAACCAAGTTTGATTTTTACCACTATTATTAGTCATCTGCAGTGTAACACTTTTAAAATAACCCAGCAGTCTTGTGTCTGATATGAGAGATGGTATATATGAAAATCTCATTTGATTTTAATTTTCAGGCTGAATATCTTGGATTATAAAAAAGAAAATTTTATTAACTATAGTGCACTGTTTTGATTTGCTGTTTTAAAAAAATGCAATCATACCCCTTGCTTATTTGTAAAATTGTTGAATGCTTGGCACTACATTTTGGTGCAAATTCTTCATCAGCCTGGAAAGTCTCCATCTTCAGAATTTGCTGAATTTTATATTTCATTATGATTGCTTAAACACATTTTTCTGTATTTAAATAAATACATTCTCTCTTTTGCAATGTTTGTTTTACTGAAGAAATTGTAAGCTGAGACTACTCAGGAAATCCACTTCTGCGTACAAAAGAAATCCAAATTTCCAAGTTTGTGTAAAAAACATGCAGTAGAATAGGGAGTCTTGTAACTTTGTCATTGAAACTGTGCAGTACTTGTATATGCTGCTGCTGCTTTTTTGGATTTAAGACCAGAAGTAGCTTGGTTTGTTAAGCAGCGCAGCACCAGCACTGGATGAAGTTATATTATGTGTTAGGCACGTACAAAGCTTTTTACTAAATTGTTTTCCTGTTAAGAGGGCAATTTGGTATTGATACTGCATTGCACAAGGGCTGTAAATGTGCCTCTGTGTAGGGCACTGAGACGTGACACCCTTGCGCATCTAATTGCCACTCTATTTTGTTAGTGGTCAGGAAATGTTTTAAATATTTCAGGTTATTTTTTTGGTAGTGTTATTAGAGTTACATTGTTTTCACTGCTCATGTGTTCAGTAGCTTATGTACTGTAAAATTCTGTTTTATTTGGTTGTGGAAGGTAGTAAATGTATGTACATACCCATAGCTTGAATTAAGCTGGTCATAGTAAGGGTAAACTCCTTCAAATGGCTCTGGAAGAAAAAGTAGGCTGACAAATTCTTAAATGCACACAAAATAAACTAAAGTGAAAAATTTGTGATGTTTTACTAGCTAAATCAAAGGATGCTTCTTATACAAGTTCTTGGCAAGCAGAGAAAGACAGCTAAACTCTTATTAATTGCCTGTATTCTAGAAAAAATCTGAAATTACATATTCAGGTGACACTTGGGCAGTCTGAAGAATTGATCTAAGGTGACTTGATTTTGAAATCATGTCATGGCAGAAAAAAATAAAAGTGCTGCTACTCTGTTGTGAACTGCATGACTGCTCTTTTGGAAACAGAAGGAGAATATCAGACAGCTCAAAGATTATTTAAAAGGCCATGGAGGTATTAAAAAATCTTTAAGTAAAATTCAGGATGTAAAGTTTTGCTATCCTGTACTGAATTTTGAATGCTGCAGTCCCATTTTGGGATGCAGGTTCCCCAAAAATAGTTATAGCCACTAATACAAGAAAACAAAAGAGTCTGCTTTTGTCATGTGATACAAATCTGCCTGCACACAACATTCTTGATTGTACCTCTGTGCTTTTTTCATGTGTTTCAGCAACTGGTGTCTAGTACTTTTTGTACTGCATTGCACACAATAATGAAGCAAGTGGTACACTTTGGGTGCAAGTGTCAAATGAAAACACGATTTAGTTCTGCTAGTGTTCACTATTATCTTCTGGAGTTTGAATATTAGTTATGTAGCTTTAATCACAACAAAGGCATTTGTTTTAAGGCTTGAAATGTGTTGGAGTTTTTTTCCACTGAGTTGTTTTGTGTGCTGGCAAAATTGGTAAATAGTGCTATAAAACTGATGATGATCAGCTATCGCATACATGTCTCCTTATTCTTTCATAATGTTTGAATGTGTGAAGTGGGACTCTTCAATTCAATATTACTCCCACTGCAGAGGTTTAGTGGACTTGACTTTTCCATTGAAGTTAGGTGTCTGAACCAATGCTATGGCATCCTGCTGCATAATATGCAGCAACAGCTTAAAAATGCCTTTATTTTTGTGTTGTTAAAAACATGGCACAAATACACGTTTAAACGTAGCTGTATATAGTTTTTAAAATAACTGACTGAATAGGATATAATAAAACACATGCTAACACGCAGTGGGTGAAGAAGTGCATTGTGACCTTTGGTTAAAGCTGCACCTTTTTAATATATGAACAGTTTGGTTACTGGTGTGATACACAAGAAAACACCCTGCGTTAAAGGGGATATAACTGTGTTTTTAATCGCTAAAGGCTCTGGTTTTCAGCTATGCGTTGGATATTTTATGTTTACAAGACTTCTTTTCATGTCCTGAAATGTCGGTTCTTTAGTTTGAGGGTGTGGGGGTGGGAAATTTAGTTTGAATAAGACAAAAAGCAGACCCTGTGAATATTGTATGGGAAAATAAAAAATTAATATATGAATATGGTCTCACCGTTTTGTTTTTATATGGGATTGGGGAACATTATTCTCCAAAAAAACTTTGAAGCACAATCTGAATAGTCAACTTGTGTTCTAACACATTACAGTTAATCTACCCCCTGACACTGGATCATTACTTCTATTTCTGTACATCACTAAGTGTACAGGTTCACTGCTGTTTGTAATCAGCCATGCTTAGTAAGGTAGTGTGGTTACTGGCTCTTTGCTTAGCACATCAGGAATGCGGGCAGTGATATTCATAAATCTCTTCATGTTGGAGTAGAATTCAAAGCACTTAACTGCAGGTGCCAGGAATTACTTGGGACCTACTGCATCCTTTCATATTAATTGTATAGATACAAAGCTATGGGCAGAGCCAGAAAAGTGCCTCCAATTAGTGCTGTCCAATTATGAGATACGAACTTCACATAAGTAGTAACTAAATGTGTGATTTGAGGTACTTTATACTGTGTAGCCTGGGTTTAAAGAACAGATATGGTAGGCATCATTGTTTTGTATGCGTTCCTTGCAAAATTACTCTTCTTGGTAAGTCACTTGCTGTATGTTTAAAAAATTTCAAGACTATTTATACAGTAGTTGGATTAAGAAAAGCTTTTCTCTAGAAGTATGGTTAAGTTCTGTTTCAGTAATGCTTTACTGTTACGGTCAAGTAGTTGTCTGGGGCTTTTTTAGGTGCACGGCACCCAGGATTTTAAAGTAACTTAAGTTGCGGTCTGAAGCGCTTTTCCACTGAAAGCTGATAATCCTACCAAAAAAAAATATTAGACAAAGTTAGTGGATCAAGTGACATGCATGATGATGATGAAGGCTTTTATCAAGGAGGAATTAAAAATGTGCTATGGACCGCCACAAATTCAAACAATTCCTGGACTGCCAGGCTACCAGAGAGCACAAGTGCAGCAGCGATAACACAACCATCTCCTTCAGGGGTGAGATGAAACGAAGAGTTTAACACAGGTCCTAAATTAAATGGATGCAAAGTCTTTCTCTCATATTCTTCACCTTGACTTGCAGAATCAAGTTCCAGAAAAACAAGGTTATGCCATGTGTATACTGAGGGTGCTACAGATGTCCATGGAGTTAAGTGCTGTGAGACATGAGGGGAAGTGGTCACTCAGCTTAACTCAGTAAAACCTCTGGTTACCTGACAGTAGCAGCTCTCAAAAGGTTCATTATTTGTGTTTAAAAGTCCATGTTACACTCCCCAGGGCAAGATGTTATGTAAACATAAGCTGGTTTTATCTTGCAACACTTCTAAGCAGATTTATTTGACTCATATCTTCTCCCCCACCTGCTGACAAGAACCAACATACACATGCAAATTATCTGGTGAGCATCAATTGTGTGCAACACATTTTTAAGCAAGTGGACTGCCAGCTATGTCTGTGTTTTATGTTTCTTATTGCAGGCTGTTTTGCTGGTGAACTAACAGGAAAGGGAGTGACATGGGTTATGCTGTAATTTTGTTGCCAGCCTCCTGTTCTCAGAATAGAAAGTCTTCAAATGAATCACCTGTACTATGGTTTTACCAGAGTGCAGCAACTAATCTTGACAGGACATCACATTCCCTAATTTCACCGCTGATTTTGTGTGTTTGGTTATCAGTAGATGCCAGTGAACAGAACTTCCTCCTTTTCATGAGCTGAATCTCACTATGAGACACCGTCCAGCTCAGAATGCAGCACATGGGAGGCAATAAAGCAGGATGCCATCCCTTCAATATCCTGCGTTGTTCAGGTGCACAGTCCATAGCTGAATGTATTTTTTTGGTGTGTTCCCACAAGAAGGATGCAGTGACCTCCTGCAGACATATGTGTCGGGGCACAGTCAGTTACCAGCTCTGTATCTGTGAGGCCTCCAGTTGATGGAGTATTCCTGGCTTAAGCAAGAACCTTTTTGTTAGGGATGGTTTCTATGCCTATCTTGGACATTCTTTTCTAAATTTATGTACAGGCATTTTCCTGTCACCAAGGAGAGCAGATTTGTTCAGACCTTACTGTAAATGAATATTCTTTATAAATTACCAAAAAGGGAGTATATTGATATATTTGATACACAGGGTATGAAGAAATGAAGAGAAGCATTTTCCTAATGGAAGAAATAAAACATGAGGAAAAAGGGTTTGGGAAGGTTACTGTATTGATATGAAACAAGCTTTTTTGGCACAGCACTGTCTTTTCCTCTGGTGTTTGGAGAACACAATACCAGAGATGTCAAGAAAGTACCTCAACAGGGACAGAAGGAGGGGTAAGAGAGGTAGAAAAGACAGAGGGGAAGGAAGGAGGAAGAGTTAGGGAATAAGAAAAGGAAGGAAAGAAGGGCGAGGACAGAGGGGACAAAATGGAGAAAGGAGCCCCTGTGCTGGGTTTGGAAGGCTTGAGGAATGTTGTGGACAGGAGTTCCTCCCTCTCCTTCGTTGCTGGTGGCCTTTGGTGGCTGCTATCTCTCATACAAAATTGCAGTGCAATCTGCAAATAGCAGCTGAAAAACACATCAGAATAACTCTTCCTAATGCACATTGGCACATGTAGTGAGGAATTCAATGAAAATTGACCTGGGGGAACTTAGAAGAAACGTGTCAAATGGTGGGTAAAAGCTGGAAGAACAGGTGGCTGCTACAGGGAGGGAATGTGAAGAATAGAGGATGGAACAACCAGAACATGCTGTAACCTGTGAAATACTCTGCCTCACCTGAAACCAGCCTTTAGTCCACTGATACAAACCAACAGTAACTGCATTTCTGTGTCAGTGGTTGTCCTGAACTACTGATTTAAGGTAGTCAACTGTCCACCAATTCTGCATGTCCCTTTCACTCTCAAAGATGCCTAAGACATTAAAGATCTCACTTATTACCATGCCACTCTTGGCTCTTCTCTGGAAAAAAAGCCACCAGAATCCAGAAATTCACAAAGCAGAAAATGAGTCCATATTTCATGACTTGCACAAATCCCTAGGCCAAGTCCCTACTGAGTTACACCTCATTAAGTGGAATTGTGCAGCAAATGGAATTTTCACCCTCTTGCAAGTCTCACCTTAGAAAGAAATTGCTTGAATTTCAAAATGCAATTAAGATCTTCAAAAATAATTGGAAAATAATGCTTTTAGGCAAAGTATGTGGCATTTGTCAGTCTAAATATTGCAGTTTAATTTCAGTTATAGACTGTTATGATTTACAATACATTGGAATAGAGCACATGACAGGATGTCTAAAACATTTCTTTCCTCTGTATTACTATACTTTCCTACAAGACTACTCAAATCCAAAAACTTTCCCCTGCTTATACCCCAAAACCCCAAGAGTTGAAAGTTGAACCAGGTTCTGCACTGGAAAGTATTCAGAAGTGCAAATATTGGGGTGTCTTGCTGTAATGCAAGAATTTCAACACCTGAAATGAATGCAGAAATTGTATTTCTGCCTGTCATTTCCATTTACTGACAAATCAAACACTGCAGTGTAAGGAGATCCCTGCATGGTGAATACAATCTGTCACTTGACACTCTCACTGCCTTTGGATGTTTGGATAGGGAGAGCTCTGAAAAGCTTTTCCCATATTCAAATAGTGATAATGATAAACCCCTTAGTCTCTGTCATACCTGTGGTGCATACTGATACAGCCCGAATTCCAAATAAGATTAGACCAAAAGTAGTTCTGAAGTCATAACAAAAAGTCCCAGGAGAGTGGGACTAGTCTGGTACTTGGGCTACCTGGATGTGCCTTCTCCTCCTGAGGCTCTAATCCATCATCAAGAGATCTACACATTTCATGGCACACAGAGCCATCTTCCACTAAACTCCTAGGAATGTGGCAAGACAGAAACAGGGAACATTTAGATCACTGAATCATATCTCCTTCAGATGCATCAACCATGAATGAGCATTTATGCAGGAAGGGCTCAAAGAACATCCTCCAGCCACTACAGCCTTCAGCACTCAATAGCAAGCAAGTGGCCTGTCATTAAAATAAAAGTTCACAAGTTTTAGTTAAGATTGCCCAGAAAAGAGTCCACAGAAAAACTTTTAGCAGATCTGAAACAAAGGTCAGTGATGGAAAATAAAGTGGAAAGAATGAAATTCTGAAAGACCCAGAGCCATAGCACCACCAAACTTGCTCACTTAGGTCACTGTTCAATACTGTGCTGGAAACAGCAGGCCCTACACAGCTCTGCATACAGTTTTGCAGCTCCACACTTTCAAACTTTTTGTGGCTATCTTTCAGAGCCCTTCACAATCTTTGAATCACCCAGACGTGGCCACCCAGACGGTGGTACAAGACGGGCAAAAGAGACAGGTGCATTTGAATGGGTATTTCCTCTCCATATGGCAAATACTCACTCCTTTTATGCAGATTTGGAGCAAGAAATGTTCTTTTCCCCACTCTGCAGACTAGGCAGTGGATCGGAGGAGGGAAAATCCTTCTGTCTGAAGTTCCTCATTGAGCTTGCGGAAGTAATCCCAAGGCAACATCTGAGGCGGGATATGGAGCAAGAGTGTCTCAACTCCATCTCAACTTCCAGATTCCAGGACAGCAAAGCAACCCTCCCATCCACCTTGTGAAACGTAACAACCTCAGAGGTGTTCTTTATGCTTTCAGCCCACCTAGGCCTGCATGGCTGGTATAATGGATTAAATCATTTCAAGTGGGAGTGAAGGCTCATGGAGGCCAGGGAAGAGGGAGAGGGAGAAGGGATGTGCAGCAGTTTGCTTCCCAGCACTTTGCCAGTGCCTGCAGGAATGTGGAGCATCTTGGAAGCAGCTGTGATTGATGATGGTTAAAAACTGTTTGCACAGCGTCTAGCTCTAGCCTTCAGCTGTAGCTGTAGAGGCTGAAACACCATCTAAAGGACAGAAGACACCACTGGACACCCTGTCGAGGACAGTGCTGCACCCCAGGGATGCGCTAAGGCAGAGCAGGTGGCTGCTCATTAATTCCAGCTCCTCAAAAAACCCATTGATTTGGAAGGTTTATTTTCAGTATGTTTACCCTCCAATTTGGCTGATTTGGCTGTCAGGATTTTCCTTCACATCTTCATTTCCAAAAACTGCTTTTCGGATGTGAAAGAAACACCCAATCTTTGGTCTCTAACATTATTAATGCAGGACAGTGAGTGGATGCCAAGAGTGATCTACTAATTCTTCTGTCAACATTGAGAAACTTGCAAGAACAAAAACTGTTGCTAAATGGCTTAATGCACCAAGGTCTTTGAGATACCACAGTGTGATAGCAAACACCTGAATCTGAGTAGTCAGGTACTCTGGGGATGTGTTTACACTTTCTAGACCAATAAATAATACTCCCTGTGCTCTACCAGGCACTCTGAGTAAAGACAGGATTCCATAGTTCCTATGTAGCTCTGACTGAGTTCTGTGTGTGTACCCTTGCCCTTTCCCCTCAGAACAGGTGTAAACATTGAAGTTGGCTTGGGTGTTTCAAAACTACAGTGACCTTGCTTTTGCCCGCCCTGTGGCTGGGCTGTAAGACTTCTGCTGTGAGATTATTGCTCTGCATTTAGAACCCAGACGAATGATTATGTGTTTCCATGTCAGCAGCCAAAAGAGAGGGCCTCTAGTGTCATTCTAGAAAGTGGAGAAGGACAGTGAACAGGTCAGTCTGGTGGTTTTGTTTAGAGTGACTAGGCAGGTGGAGAACACAGGTAAGTACAGGCAGTGTTGAGGCTGCAAGGCCAAATCTTTCCCAAAACCAGGCAGAGGTAAAGGACAGTAACTGAGCAGCACTGGGAACCACACCCAGAACTGCTCTGGCTGTTTGCACCAGGAAAAGTACGAAGCTGAAGTGACAGGACAAGACAAGGCAAATTAGCCAAACTAGAAGAACTATGGAATTTCAGCCAACACAAGCTTTCCCCAGATGGCGCACTCAGGCACACAAGAAGGCAGAGATCCCTCCAAAGGTCAGCATTGCAGGCGCAGTGATTGCTTTATGAGGGACAGTTTCCTAACAGTGGCTGTGGCAGAAGAATCTGCTGCTTGTGCAGAGAGGACATTTGTTTTCTTAGTTGGAGAGCTCTCCAAATGGCAGTAGCTGAGAGAAATGTAGAGACCTTCTGAAATGAGAGTTGCAGGGCAGTAGCAATCCTCTGACACTTATGCTCCCCTCAGACTGCCTGAGTTTCCTAGGCAAGAGAGCAAGGATTGCAGTGTATCTTGGAGGAGCAAAGAGCACAAAGGACAGTAAGGAGCAGGTGATGCTGTCAGAAAATTCTGTTACTAGACCTGGGTACCTGTGCTTGGGAAATTAAATGACAGCCAGCTGCTGGGCACAAAGGCAGCAGGCTTTGTACAACATCTAGATGTGATGCTCCAGAGTCAGACATTGGTATTTTGGTCCATCTGTGTTCCATTGACTCAGGTAAATGGAAGGGGCACAGGTGGATGAGGATGAGGACATTGTATTCCATGAAACACTGTCAATTCCATGTATGAAGCCAGGAATTCACAGAAATCCAGAGTCCTGGTGCCCAAATCAGATGCAGAGAGCAAGGACTTAGGTCCATGGAGCACTTAGGAAGCCTTTTGGGACAAGAGGAGTCTGAACAAGAGGAGAAGGCTGAAGTTTGATCTTAATGAAGTGAGACTTCTGGCCCTAAAAATTCAAAGGCTCCCAGAGGAATATTTAAAGTGGAAGCTGGGGGAAAGCAAACAGGCACAGAAGAGCATGCAGCACAGACTGATGTGATGCTAAAAAGTGGATATAGCTAGGGCTCAGTACCCCTTGGGGAATACTAGAAGGGAAATGAAAATTAAAATTGCAATAAGTAAGGACAGCAAATTAGACTGCTAATGCCAGTAGGTTTTCACATGCAAAATTAAATGTTGGTGTCAAGGCAAAATTTTCAGATGCTGGCATATCCATGCATGGAGCATGGAAAAAGAAGTCAGGGGTGCTGAAATGGTTGCCTTCAAGAAGCAAAGGCCATCTCGAGAACTGGAATATGGAGGATCAATGAGATTCAATGTTACCCCGCTGCCAGTTTCATAGCAAGGAAGCAGTGAGTGCCCTTCTTCCCCCACTCTGCAAAGATGGGGCCAATGACCTCCTACCTCCCTGAGTGCCAGTAGAGTACTCCCTATGTCCACTGAGTGCTCTTCTGCTCCTACAGGAATGCTGCCTGGGAGGAGGACAGGGGCCTTCATGGCTCATTCCCACTAGAACAGCTCCTGTGATGCCAGCTTATGCCCAGCTGGACAGCAGCAGGCAGAGAAGGGGAGACTGCCAATGACCCCAGTGCCCACAGTTCCAGTGAGCACCTCCTTCTCTGAGCAGGGACGGAGGCTTCCTGTGACGCTGGGTGGTAGTCAATGCCCCCACGTGCAGCTCTGCCCAGTATCAACTGACCCTGAGGCAGCAGGCCCCACGCCCAGGAGACACAGAGGGCTGTCTCTGCCCCTGGGGGTCACAGGGCACAGCTGAAGCCAGCTGGGAATGTCGGTGGGATGTAGTTACTGAAGGGCTTAAAAAACCTGCCACACATCCACCTCTGGAGAGTCAACGGACAAACGTGGGTAATGAAAATCTGCACATAAAGGAGTGTGGCCAGCAGGACCAGGGCAGTGATCATCCCCCTGTACTCAGCACTGGTGAGGCCACACCTCAAGTCCTGTGTCCAGCTGTGGGCCTGTTACCAAAAATCGGTAAAAATAAAAATTCCTTAACATCAATGTAGCATTAAGAAGCATTCTTTATTCAGCTGGATGCACAAGCGGTTATCTCCTCCAAAATCTCATGTGTGCTGAGCATAGAAAAACTGGTTTATATACTGCATTTTACATACATATTGATAGGTTTTCCTAGAAGAAACATACGTACAATAATAATTTATCTGAACTCATTAACATATGTTCCCTCCCCTCTGTACATGTTATTCTGTCCTGGGGGGTCTCTTTGGTGATCCCTGGTGGTTGGGGACCCCAAAGTCATACCTGACTGCCTAGTGAACTGGTAAAAGTTGGCACAACTGGGCTGGATGCTTTCCAATTCTTCCTACAGAATAAGCATTGTGCAGTTCCACAGGCCAGTGGTTTTCGAAGAATAAGCACTGTATTAACCCACCACGTGCAAACAATTCATCTGACAACAGGCTCCTCAATGCAAGAAGGGTATTGAGGTACTGCGGTGACTCCAAAGAAGGGCGACAGAGCTGGTGGAAGGTCTGGAGCTGAGGTCCTGTGAGGAGCTGCTGAGGGAGCTGGGGTTGTTTAGCCTCGACAAAAGGACACTCAGGGGCGACTCTGCGCTCTCTACAGCTGCCTGAAACTGCAGGTTATAGACAGGTGGGGGGGTTGGTCTCTTTCTCCCAGGTAACAAGTGACAGGACGAGAGGACACAGCTTCAAGCTGTGCCAGGGGAGGTTTAGGGTGGACATTAGAAGGAACAGACATCACAAAAAGGTTGCCCAGGGAGGTGGCAAAGTCAGTGTCCCTGGAGGTAGTTTAAGACTGGACGTAGCACCCAGTGCCATGTTTTGGTTGACATGGAGGGGTTCGTTTTCAGGTTGGCCTCGGTGATCTCAGAGATCCTGTCCAACTCGACTGCTTCCGTGATTCTGTAACACCTGCGACATTACCGTGCACATTACACAGTCTTCGGTCTCGGTGCGGGGCACACGGCTACCGGCGGCAGCCCCGGCGGCGCTGCCCGGCGGGGCAGCAGGACGAGAACGAAGGGAAAAAACGGAGGTTTCCTTCAAGTCTCGTCTCTACTTGGAGACACAGAAGACAGCGACTCCCGGAACACGCGCACGCCGCGACCGGAAAGCAGCAGCAGCGGGCGGGGCCCGGCGGGGCGGGGCGCGGATGGCGCGGATGGCGCGGCTGCCGGGCTGGCCCTTCCCGTGGTGGGCGGTGGCGGCGGCGATTGGCCCGGTCTGTTTCCAACATGGCGGCCAGCGCGGTGTCCAACCCTTCCCAGCTCCTGCCGCTCGGTAAGGATGGGGGGCTCCCGGGGATCCCACCCGGGTATCTCTCCCGGGGCCCGGCCCGAGATCCCTCTCCGGGCGGCAGAGGCGGCCCTAGGTCCCTCTGGGTGGCGCGGGCTGCGCCGGCGCCTGGCGGGAAGCGTGAGGGCGGGAGCGCCTGGCGTCCGGCGGCGGGGCCCGCGCAGCCCCTGGAGGATATTCGGGGTCTGGGGGCGACGGGGAAAAGGGAGGAGGAGTAGGGGATAGAGTGTTTGGGTCTGGGGGGCGGTGAGGTGGGGTGTGAGGCTGTGGGAGACTCTGAGGGAGGCCTGCGTTTGTGGGAGTGGGTTTAAGGATATTGAGAGGGGGGCTGGTTTCTGTGGGAGAATAAGGGAGGAGTGCGTGTAAGGGCGTGTGGGTAAAGGGTTGTGTGGGGTGTGTCTCTTTATGTAAATAAGCACAAAAAAAAGCTTGTAAACACAAGAGACTTGTTTTGTAGAACGTGTGTTTTCCTGTGTTACCTACAGAACTTGTGGACAAATGCATAGGTTCACGCATTCACATTGTGATGAAGAGCGACAAAGAAATTGTAGGGACACTTCTAGGATTTGATGACTTTGTCAGTATCCTTTGATGGAAATTTAAGGCTGTCTCCTTTATGCTCTGGCCTAATTTATAGCTCTTGAGAGTTGTGAGTTCACTGAATAGAACCTTTTTATGTGCATCAGTTGTACACTGATATTTTCAACTTTCAGGCAAAATCATATTTCGGTATAAAATGAAAATGGCATTAAATATTTTTGTTTTAACATTCTGAGCCTTATTTTCCTTGAAACTGGATTTTCAGATATGGTGTTGGAAGACGTTACAGAATTGTAAATATTATTTCTGCCTCTTGTTGCTATTTAACGTTTGGTTCACTGAAGTAAAATACTGTGTAATATCTGCTAGCAAAATATTTTTATATTTTTTGAATACTTGCCAGCTGACTAGTTTATCCTTGGACTCAAAACTATAGAGGGTGATCCATTCAGGACGGTGATATCATAGAGTAACTATTGCACGATTTATACTTGTATGGGGATCCTGATTTGTAGTCTTAATTTTGCATGGGTTGTGTGGTGAACTTTCCAGTCATTAGTTTTCTTTTACACTTCAGTAAGGCCTAGGCAAAGATTCAACAAGGTAGCAAACTTAAGGATAAATATTTTTACTTTGTCATGCCATGGTGATAGGTTGTATTCAAGAAATTGCCAGTCTTTAGAGGCTGAATACACATCTCCATGTACTGAGTAGGAGAGACCTTTTCAGATGCCGGTTAGGTTTCTGTACCCGGGTGGTCCATTGTTCAAGATCATGCTGCAGTGTGGCTGCTTTATTTGTTAATTCCAACAATGGTTACCTTAATGCAGAGATTTCTGTTAGTTCTGTGACCAAAACTGGAGCCGTTGTCCCTGGTTCTGTGTTCTGACTTACTGTTTCTATGCTCCTTCAGTGAAATCACACCTGAGGGCAGAAGAATCACAAAGCTGGACCAGATTCTGCTAAATGGAAATAACATAACAATGGTAAGTCATCAAAGGCTGCATGTGTTGGCTTTCTGTACCTGTATACAACTACTTTAAGCTTAGCTTTCCTGGCAGTTCCATTACATCAGGAGCTTTCACGTACCAGCTGGGGTATCCATATATATGAAAGATGCTGCCTTACCCAGTGTATGTTGCATTTTACAAAAGAATAATTAAACGGGCGTGGCCCTGATTTTGTTCTGGTGAATCTTTTTCTGGTCTTCAGATGTGCAAAGGAGTCACTAACTTTGTAAGAATCATAAAATCACTAAGGTTGAAAAAATATGTCCAAGACCGTTGAGTTCAGCCTCTCACCAGCACCACCGTGCCAACTAAGCCATAGCATTAAATGCCATATCCAGTAATTTCTTGAACAGTTCCAGGGATGGTGTCTCCACCACTTCCCTGAGCAGTCCATTCCAGTGCCTGACTACCCTTTCAGTGAAGAAATTCTTCCTGATGTGCAGGCTGAACCTTCCCTGGCACAGCCTGAAGCCATTTCCTCTTGTCCTGTCACTGGTTGCCTGGGAGAAGCGGCCGACCCACACTTTGCTACAACCTCATTTTAAGCATTTGTGGGCTGGCTCTTCAGTGGCTTTTAACTCCCTTAGCGTTTGCTTGTGTACACAGGCCAAACACACCTGCTTGTACAAATGTGTCTGTAGCAGTTTGGATGCTAACTAATTCACTGAGTCATTTGGTGATTACAATACCACATGGTGCCCAGAGAGCTGCACCTTTATTCTGCCAAAAAATCTGAGGTCTGTTGGATTATACCAAATCAGAAGCACCAGGATTTTATCATGTGCTGGTATGTGCAGGTCAGTACTCAGTGAGTAATTAAATGTTGTGATTATGCATCCTTGAGTTGAATTCTGCAACTTCTTGAACACCACAGAAGCAGACCTACAGTGGCTTGCCTGCATAGCTGGCCACAAAGCCTAAGCTTCCAACACAAGTGTATTCCTAATTTTGTGGGAAGAGGAAGGCTGACTTGAGTTTAAGTTGGCTTTGTATGAATGAGGACTTACATCCATTTTGTTGTTTTACCTACCTTGCTCCTCTGCACTGTGTGTGTGAGCAAGCGCCATCCTGTCTTAATTTCTAAGCCTTTTCCTGCTTTGGTTATTGTTCCACATCCTTAAAGGACAGCATACATTCTGACTCCTTGTATGGGGTGAAATTCCTGCCATTCAGTTAAGCTGGTGGTGTGTTGCCCTTGAAGAAGAACCTGATGAATCTTAGAGTGCAAATTTTCAGTAAGACATAGATATGTTTCTGCATTAGACCTTGGGGATGCATCTTCCCATATCAGGAAGTCTATGCTTTAGACTTTTTTTTATTTTGGTCCCAAAACCAGCAAAGCTCTTTCTCTTTAGAAGTGCTCAGCTGATTGTGACAAATATACCAGTGAAAGGAATGGTTATCCTTTTTTATTTTCTCCCTCAAGTTTTCCCTTTTGTATTTCTTTTTCTGTTGTTCAGTTCTTTGTTTCCTTCACAAGGAAATGCTATGCTGACCTACACCCTGCTGCCTTTATGGTATGTGCATCTCTGGGAATAACTGACTTCCTCTGTTGAGAGAGTCTAAAAGCCACTTTTGTGGTCTACCATGAAGTCTCCACATCCTAAAATGTTGTAAAGCAAGAGCTGTCATGTATGGGTTTGTAGAACTCAACTGTATGGCACTAATGCAAAAATGTTTTACTCTTTTATAGCTGGTTCCTGGAGGAGAAGGACCTGAAGTATGAAGACATGATATTCATATATATTTTATATATATGTGAAAAATCTAAATAGAGATTTTGGGGTAGAGGTGTGTTTTGATGTGGATTGTTCATTTGCTTTGTTTTTACACTTGGCATTTTACAAAAGACAACTCTTTAGGAAAGATGCTGATGGAAACATTGATTTTGTAAGTTGAAATCATGACTTTCTTGTAAAGATATATGAACCTCTTCTGAATAAAAGGCTTTTTCTTTGTTAGTTACTGTGTTCTGTTATGTAAGCACGCAAGTTAGATAATTTTATAACTACTTGATGGAATAGAAAAATGATAGTTATGTTTCAGTTGCCATCACTCTTCAATTTTTTACATCTGTTGCATTTGTTTCTGGCCCAAGTCTATATAATACGCACGTCATGAGACAGGAGATTGCTGTTTTTTGGCATACAGACAGATACTGAGATGGATGTTTTGTTTAAATGCTGCTTCAGGCTGTGTCACTGGAAACCATGGGGCAGAGTTCTGTAGAGTTCTGAAAGCTCTTCAGACTGGATGCATCTGTTTGATGCTCAGCAGCCTTTGTTTCTGCTGACCTTGAGGTTCAGCTCTTGTGGACCATTTTTGCTTGGTGGATATACTTCCTTACAGTAGAGACCCTGGAGTGGCATTTGGCAAGTGAAAACAGACAGACCAGACCTAGTCTATATTCAAGAGGTGAAGTCCCAAAGGCTGGTGTTAAAAACTTCTCACTGATGTCAGTGGTGACTCTGCTTTCGCTGCTCAGTGATGCTGTGTATATTCAAATTGTGAGCTGCCTGTGCCTGCTTGCATAGTTTGGAGCACTGATTTTGGAGTAAGTGGGTTTTTGGCTCCATCTGTTCTCCTGTGATAGAAAAGCTTGGCAGATAATTGCAAGCTACTATTTCAGGGCAGTATCTGTAAGGAATTGCTGTTTTGTTGTCATGCCATGCTATTAGTGCAGCTTATGTTGCCATAGTACACCTCTCAATTATGTGTAAGTGTCTATGGAGAGGAATCAGGTGCCAGCTGTCACTGTAGACAAGGAGAGTGCAGCATGGGCTCACATGGATGGAACGCGCTTTGCCTTCCCATCACCAGAAGAAAGAAGAGTTGAGGAAGGGGCTCAGGAGCAACGTGCTGCAAGGAAGCTGCTGTATTTGATCTTTCTGCCTTGCTTAATCTGACAGAAAAGCTGCCTTCTGCTAGCTGGGTATGAGCTCACAAAGCAGGGAGAACCTCTTGCTGTAGCCTGTTAAAGGGAGTGGGAGTCCCTCTTCTCTCCCAAGGAGTATGGCTCATGTGTTCTGAATAAACGATCTGCAATTGCAATGTTTAGATTGTGTCGTGGCAATCTATACCATTTACTCCTGAACATGTTTGGGTTTTTTTCTATCTCCATTTCTCCCACCAGCTTTTTTTAATATGTGTTTTGAAAGAGATATATTTTCTAAAAACTTATATTTGATTGAAACATATTCTGTGGGTGTTTGCCTCAAACACTTTCTCTCCTGGAAATAGCTTGAGTCTTTTCAGAAGAACACTTGAGAGATTTCTAGTCAGGGCAGTACTACTCTGTTTGGGTATTGTTGAATACAATTACATTTTCATTCCAGTGTGTGCACTTAATTTCTGCTCCACTCAGTGTTTTGAAAACAGTCATGCTCCTGACAGGAGTAGGTTTCAATTCAAAAGCAACTTTTACTCTTGACTGCACAAACATCTTGTTCTCTCAGGATTTTGTTACCTTGAAAAAAAACAAACAACTTGATACTGCCTCAGTTGCTGCTTGACTGGTTGTGTTTTGTTCCACTCCATAAGTGTTAAGTGTTATCTTTTAGGAAGATGTTTTAATTCCTGATTCATAGGTCTGCAGAGATCCCTCTAAAGACAGTCTGTGAAGGCAAACACTGTTAGTCCCTTCTCAGATGAAACATTTGTTCACTTTCGGCTGAGAATACAAAGTATTCCAGGTGGGTCTGGTTTTCTTTGCATTCATTATTCCTGTAACCTGTTGCTTGGAAGTGCAGCTAATAAGCTTGTTGATTCAGTAAGTAGTGGTGGTTTTTGTTCTTCCTCCCTTAGAAATCCAAGTGCTTAATCATACTGCACTGTCTTCTGGACACTGGTGCTCTCCAGAATACTATCTAGGGTGCCACCACATATAGGTCATTTAAAATAATAATCTTAGGCTTTAGAAAGGTAGAAAACTGAATGAGGCTTAACGTTTAGAGCAAAGTAGTTGTCAGGTTAAAATATCTTTGTGGTTATCACATGCACAGTGGTGGTTCTATTCAGATTTATGTTTGTTTTGCTTTCTGTTCTTTAGGACAGCACTGGTTGCAGTGATTTTTAGTTCTGCTTCCTGGCTTAGTATGGAGAAAGTTCCCTTCTGCCTACTATTTCAATATACTTGCTCATTTTAGTTTGGGTGTAAATACCCTCTGAGTACCCTCACTGAGATTATTAAAATTACTCCTGTCAATCCTTAGATCACCGGTAATTCTTAACCCGGTCAGTGCTTCCAAAGCATATAATTGTAATTTACCAGTTTCGTCCGTAGTGTGTCATTTTGCAGGTGCAACAGTACTTTGGTCAATTGAAC
>VZTX01014915.1:0-48958 GCA_013400915.1 Pardalotus punctatus
AAAATAAAATATAAAATAAAATTGAAACAAGAAATTATGCTAAAAAATTTGCTTTAAGCAAGGGGAAGTAACTATGACACATGCCAAAACAGAGGGGAGTAGTGAAACCAAGATGTCTTTGTGTTGAATGCTAGAGAAAGCCACTAATCAGGTTTTATTAAAACAGGTTCAGAACTATGCAGTTGATTACAGTGCTGTACTATTATCACTGCCATTGAAGACTCTGCAGGCCTGTAACCAGTCTTTTGTTTTACGGAGTCTGTGGCACTTAATACAACAGTTGTTGCTCTAGCATTTCATTAATCAGAAATTCCCTGACTCAGAATACTCTCTCTTCCATAAAATAAATGTGACTAACCCAATCTCGTGTCCAATTTACGAACAGGTAAAAGAGAGATTTGAGCAACCAAGCATGAAATCTCCATTTCTAATCCCCTACCCCGAAAACTGATTCCCACACTGCAACCTTACCCAACTTTTACTTTTCCAGCTGACCCCCACTAACCAAAATGACTGTGTGCTCCTTTGCTGTCCACAGTCTCCCAGCTATTGATTTCAGTCTCGTGCTACTTAGTACAGTACTTCAGCCTCAGCATGAGGAAAGTTGTTTCACCATTTTAGTCTTTCATTCCCAATACATTCCTAGCACAACAAAAATATGTCTCTTTCAAGGGCACAATCACCAGCACGCATGATTACCTTAATGATTTTGTGGAGCACTGTAGTGCATCAGGATAATTGGAAGCATATCCATATTCTAGAGTGCATTACTACACTATAGAAATATTCTTCCAAAGATTCAAGAAAAAAGAACAGTGCTGTACCCATCAAACACCCTGATTCGAAAACTGGAAGAGGATCAAACACTATACACTTTAACCTTGAATATCAGGGGATGGAAAAGATTTATCATAAAAATTCTGTCATGGGACTGTAAAACACTGAAGAGAAGCTATTCTATAAAATAAATCCTTTGTTTTGCAAATCACCCCAACATGGTCACAAGCTGGGAATTTTTATGCTAAAAAAAATATTGGTAGCTATCAGAAGGAAGTAGTAGGAGTGGATTTCTCAGTAAACAGAGGCAACCTGGCACCTGGGTGTAACAGCAACCTGAAAAGGCAGCCTTGGTTTAGAGACAAGTTCTGGGAGAAAACACTCTGGAATAAGTGTTGCCTCTAAGAAAAGGGGTTTTAGAAATCCCTTCCTGCCAATATGAAATAAATATTAGTTGGTGAAAGTGAAGAAAAAAAAAAAAGTTTATCTGACAAGGTGCCCACACGACACAAAAGAAGTGAATAACTGTTAAATACTGAATCTTCAGAAACTTACACACATCAGGTCGGGGACAAGAAAAAAACAGATGGGAACCTGGTGAACTCCGATGTTGTTGGTCTCCTCTTCGCTGCAGATCAGACTGGTGGATTTTAAAGTCCCGCACACCGAAGATGCCGTGTCCCCGCGGCTTCCCCACTGGTCGGCTGCTGCTGATAGTACAATCTCGGACAAGAGCTAAGACAAAGAGTAGCAGAAGAAACCGCAGAAGCCGCCGGAGGATACTGTTGGTGTCCCGGGAAAAATTTTTTCCGTGAGCTGACACAAAGTGCATTAGCTCAGAGCCACAATGTAACATGTGTCCATGCAGACACAGAGCAGACAAGAAGTAAGGGCTTGAAGAAACCTGCATGAAGCTGCCCCACCTGAGCTCAGCTTAAAGCGACAGGACCCAATTCTGGGCATAAAGCAGACAATCAGGAATAGAGGGTCATCCGAAATGACACACCCTCACTGGCATGGGCACAGACTCATGGTAGCCACAAAAGCTGAGCAGAGAGAGCCTGAGGATGGTGACAGAGTTCAGCTGAACACCAGTGATCTCCAGAAAAGCCCATGGTGATGTGGCAAGTCTAAGGCCAGCCAGAAAGCCAAGGTGCAGCAAGACACCTGGCCAGGCAAAGGCACAGCTGCAGCATTGCTCAGACAGATCCCAATGGGGAGAGCCTGTGTTTAAAACCATCAGCCATGTGAAGGGGACACATGTCTATCAAAGCTTTGGAAACCTCTTGCTCAGACAGGTAGCTAACTCAAGGCTGGACAGATGCCACATCAAATTTGGTCTGTAGACCGGACAGTCAGAATAGAAGGATATGGAAGATGGGTGTTCACTTTCCTGGTAGTAGGAGTAGGTAGAGTCAAGAATAACATAGTGCCATTATATCCCCACTTTTCTCTCTTTGAAGCTAAATAAACTATGGCAATAATCTAAAAATTATAGTACATTATCAATTTAAAATATCTTTGTCTTTTATAAACTGCTTTTGCTATAGGGCAGAAGAGATAACAAAGCCTTTCAGTCACCCTGGACTTTCTTAAAACCCCTAGACTATCTGCTGAGAAGCACCTGCTGTATCCGGCCCAGATTTGGCAAGGCAAGGTATTTTCTATTCATTTCAGTGACTGTTTACCTAACAGAAACAAGAAACATAATAGCTCTGCAGGCTATTGATTCAATATTCTATACAGCACTTCAAGACACTAGAAAGTGAGACCAGCAACTGTGGTTTCTCAATTGTTCCTCAGACCAGCACTACTAATACTCTATATCAGCATGCAATTAACATAAAACCAAATAATTTTTATTACAGTGGAAATCACTCCCTTAAGGTCATACATAACGCAAGATAGAAAGATCACAAAACACTTACTTTTATTCTTATTCTTCTGCCACTAGAATCAATATTAATGATGTCCCTTGAGCAGCGATTCAGTTAACCTAAGAAGCTCCTCACAAGCAATAGTTTCCACTGTCTTTTTATTATCTACACAGTATAAATTGTCCAGAGTGGTCCAGGTAATTTGTTCACTCATACTGCTTCCAGCTCTTTGACCTTTTTCATAACAACAGCTTAGTCTGTTCTGCTTAAAAATTTTGAGATCATTGGACTGCAGCCTTAGATTTCCTCCAGCATTCATATGGCACTTAGTGATTTTCATGGGCTCAGAGCTATACAGCTGAAACCAGCTATCAAGGGTTTTGTTTAATTCAATCTTTACAGTCTGAATAGGCACTATCTTTTTCCCCGGGTTTAAACTTGTGCCACAGTAGAAACCTCAATGTCACATAAGCTTTATAAGCACTACCCATGATGAACTGAAATAGGTTGTAAATATTGTCTCTAAATGCGCCTAGAAATGAAGCTACTCCATCAAACAACAGACAAACAAACAAACAAAACCAGCCAAGAATGAATTTAACATAAAAAATGTCCTACTGCTAACCATCAGAGCACTCAGGTATGGGAACAAACTTTCAGGGGAAGAGGGAATACCAAGATACCCCATTGCTTTTGAGATCATCAATGAATTTATTTAAACACACATATAAAACATGATAACTGCATAATAAATACTGGACTTAACCGACAGGTGAAATTTTTGAGTCCTTTTTGACTAAAATATCAAACAACATTATTCCAAATTTCTGACAATTGTACTGGAACATTGAGTCCTAAGAAAGTTCCAGGCAAGGAGTGAGCGGGCTTGTCCTCTAAATATTTCATCTAAGTGGCTGGTATTGACCCTTCCTCTTGCATGCATTGGAATACTTCTAACAGCCTCATTTTAAAACTTCTAAAGTATTGAAGAAATGGCTGAAAGTTCTAGCTCGATGTGAGAGCAACCGTAAATTACCATTGACTCTAATACTATCAAAAACTCATCACCATAGCACTATTGGCTTTAAAGTATGACAGTGATTCTGAAATAATGAAAATTTCAGGCCAGTTTCCTAACCCAGGCAGTACTTAATAACCTTCCTCCAAATCACCAGTTGCTCAAATAACATAACCAATGTGTATGTTCCAGTCTATTTCCACAAATATATGCATTTTTACAAAACCTATATGAACGTTTCCACTTAGATACACCAGCATTCCTCCTTTGAACTTTATGTTCCTGTTGCCAAAAATAGATTATGAAGTTCAAAAATCACGCTCCTAAGCAATGCAGTATTTCCCCCCTGTAGCTGCATGGTCTTTTATTAAAACTTTCAAAATCTTTAGTGTTTGCCTACATCTGTAAACAATTTTAAGCACTATCAATTTGTCAAAATATTTGAACCATAAATACTGGAAGCTGAGGAAGCAGAAGAGAAAAAAGTAAGAACAGTTTATAATTTCACACAAAAGCTAGTAAAAATTTGTAACATAGTGATAAAACTAAATAAAAAGGTAGTAGAGCTAATAATGCCTTATAAGGCATTGGACCACAACTTCAAAATTTCCATTTGTGATCCTACTCCTCAGCAATTGAGCTAATAAAAACCAATATCATGGAGATGTCATGAAGGGACAGCAAAATAATAAGTCTACATATGTGAAAAATAATACTACTTTCAAAACCAAAAGAAGACAGAACCTTTGCTCCAGCTGTGAATAGATTTGGAGCAAAAACCTAAGGTTTTGCAATTTACTTAGGGATGGGAACGTGTGGAGGGTCCTTGTTCACCTTCCAGACATTCATGTCAAGCTCTTCTGAAGCAGCACTACATCTGCCAGACAAACTCACCACCACTTAGTTTGCACGAGGCTTAGAGGAGCAATAAACTCTTGGAACTTCATTATTTTGTCCTCGGTGAAATGCTAACATCAGAGAGCCATATGCTGCCATAAAAAGTTTGAGAGCCAACAAGTGCTGAACAAAGCAGTGGGGACACAAACTTATATCGCAGCACATGTGTCACAGGATTCTGAGACAGTGTGCACCTGCAATATTGGAGAACAGCACAGGACAGAATAATTACATCATTGAGCAAATTGTGCGATGCCAGACGGCTATAAAGGAGCCTCTCTTCTCCTTCCATATACCTCTTCTTTCCTCTCTTCCCTTGGGAAAATTAGCATTATCTTTTGCATAAAACTCCAACTGTTTTGTGCAATATACAGCAACAAAACAAGTTCCTTCTCTCATCAGAATATATGGGCTTCAGCTGGTATCTAAAGAGAAGATGAAAACTCCATTTCTAACTGAAGTATCTGCGTTTACTGGAGCAGAACCAGCCACAGGGCAAAGTTTATAACCAATCCACAAGAAGAAAGCCACATTTATAGCAAACCCAGCTGCTCTCTATTAGTGGTATTACCCCTGTTTAGCCCTACTTTTATCACAGGGGTTCACAAAAGTCACTCCTAAAAACAAATCATTAACATCTGACAAAAACTATGAGGCTTATTTTTTCAGAACATTTCCCAGAAGACACCAGGCAAAGGCCCATTTATAATCTTCCTTTTAAATTGCAATGTCATATCACTCTACTCAGCAAGCAATTATATCTAACACTTGATCAAAGTAAAAGAAAACTCAAACTTGCTTCCTTTACCTTGATTATTGAGAGAATATTTAAAGTGAACAGTTAAGTAAGCAAACACACATTTTAATAATTTTTAAAGTAAGGAGAAAGAGGCAAAGATCTGTAAGTTGTAGCTCATTAGAAGTTGATATTTTGGGGAGATTTTTAGGGCGTCTTTTTTATTTGGGATAGCACATAGCATTTTTGCTTGGGTAATTATTGTTTGCCTAGAAGTAAGCTAGATATCTGATAAAATGGGGAAATTAGAATGTGTACTGAGATTTTTCAATAAAACAAAAGTCTAGTATCTTATGTCAAGCTTTAGAAAGTCTTTTTGTAACTAAGAAAGAAAAACAAAAGTTTATGTCTCCTTACTGAGGTTCTTGAAAGTTCTTTTTCTGAGCTGATGTAGAAGCCATTGGATACAACCAGCACATGTTCACATACATAATCCGTGCAGACACCAAGGTCTGGAAAACTGCCTACAGTTTCTGTTGTTATAATGTGCCCAGAATCATCATGTTTAGCAATAGGACTTTGAGAAAGTCCAAGCATCCAATTCCATACCTAAATCCCTTAAACACTGATTACTTCCTAGATGTATTAGGATGTCTGCCTATTAAGTCAGTTTAACACATGACAAAAGTTATACAAATATAGGAGAGAATCACTGCTCTGACAGCAGAGACAACAAAGTTGACATAGATCATAGAATTATTTAATTATTCTGGATCTGGTTGATGACAAATTGAATCTGAACCAGCAGTGCCCTGGCAGCCAGGAGGGCCAAGCATGTCCTGGAGGCAGCAGGTGCAGCATCGCCAGCCGGGCAAGGGAGGGGATTGTCCTGCTCTACTCTGCACTGGGGTGGCCTCTCCTCGAGTGCTGAGGGCAGTTTTGGGTGCCATAACGTAAAGAAGAAATTGAGCTGTTGGAGAGTGTCCAAAAGGGAGCAACAAAGACTTTGAATGGCCTTGAGGGGAAGATGTATGAGGAGTGGCTGAGGGCACTTGGTTTGTTCAGCCTGGAGAGAAGACTGAGGAAAGACTGAGGGGAGACCTCATTGCAGTTACAACTTCCTTGTGAGGGGAAGAAGAGGGACAGACACTGATCTCTTCTCTGTGGTGACCAGTGACAGGACCTGAGGGAACAGCATGAAGCTGTGTCAGTGGAGATTTAAGTTGACCATTAGGAAAATATTCTTCACCCAGAGGCTGGCTGGGCACTGGAACAGGCTCCTCAGCGAAGTGGTCACAGCACCAAGCCCGATGGAGTTCAAGAAGTGTTTGGTCAATGCTTTCAGGCACATGATGTGACTCTTGGGATTGTCCTGTGCAGGGTCAGGAGTGGAACTCAACGATCCTTGTGGATCCTTTCCAACCCAAGATGCTCTATGAGTCTAATATAGATTTTCAGCCTGGTTGCAGAAACTAAAGCTGACATCCATTGCACTGACTGATGTTAAGGTTCAACATCTAGGGCAAAATTCTATTAATTTATCTAAAAAGTGAATAGCAGGCTCCAGATAAACCAAGAATAAAAAAAAATACTGTTTTTAGGAAAGAACTGGCACAGACATTATCAGAAACCAAGTTTTATGTAGCAAGCTGGTTTTATTAGAGTATGACGGAGGAGTTCACTGAAAAGATCTGGAATTAAAATGAGGAACATTGTAGCCCATAACCTTTTCTTGACATTCTGTTTGCTCTTAATCACCTGTACTTCACTTAATATCAGAACTGTTTTCTTAAATATCATCCTGCATTTTCTACTGGGGAAGAGGGAAAGAGAATGTACATTCTGAAGTGAACTCAAAGAGACACACTGGCATTTGCACAGAATGTCAGATGTTGGGAGGAATCAAACACTACATTTTATCTCTAGCTGTAAGCCTGGTACTGGTACTGTTGCTGCTGCAAAGATTTTTCTAGGAAGTATACAATGCAAAAGGAAGGGAAAGCATTAAACCATCTTAAAATATAGGAAGACTGTGTGATAATCAGATGTTGGTTAGTCTAAATGGTCCTGTCTCTGATTTTAGGATGGCATCAAAAGTCATAGGACACACATTAACTGACTCAGGCATGATTCTGCTGGCACAGAGTGCTGGGCAACAAAGAAATCAGCTACTGCTTAGCCCACCTCAATGCACAGTGGCTACTGATGGAGATTCTCTTGGCAGAAGATGTTTATCTTCATGTTTGTTGTACTTTGAGCATTAGTCAGATCATCAAAGTGACTGGTTACATTCAAGCTGCAGTGATAGAGGAGGTTTATGTTCAGCCACTGAGACAGAATAGTAAATGAGCAAAAGAAGGGAAATATGGAACTGGCTTGCACAGATTACCACAGCACACGCAGCCTGTCAGACACGGGATGATTTGCCTTATTAAGTATTCATTAAAGTATGTGGAGGGACTTGGTGGAAGGAAACTCAGCTTGACAGACAATCTGTGCGCACCAACTAAAAAAAATGCCACCTAAATCCTCAGTAGAATAGAGAACTTGGAATCAAAAATTGTTGCTTATATGCAATTTCTTGTATTAGTGATACCAATGCCTGACAGTCCACATCCATTTATATGTTTACAGAATGAAAGATGCTATAGTACTTTTGTATGCTATAAACATTCATGTACAAATTAAATCAATGGAAGATAACAGGGCAATTCAAAGGCTATCACTATTTCCTTTCTTTTTTAATTGCAAGAGTATATACAGAAAACATCTCATGTGTTTGAAGCTGTCAACTAAATTACTCTAAACTCAAGTAGTTAAAGGGTTTCTTTTATTCTTCTTTCAATAATTTGGAGGCTAAAAATGGCTGCCAAGGAAAGCTTTTAAAGCCAGTGTTTATGGATATATTAATACAAGTTAGCACAATATCTTAACTGCTACTGACACAGATGACCAGAGGCAAGGAAGCCAACCTCTTTCTATTCATCCAATATTGAAATTTGAATATTCAATATTGATACTTGACTACCTTTCACAAGGAACAACTGTTCTTCCCTGAGGCCTCCAGCAGCTTTTCCTCAGTTCTATACCAGACATCCCAGCTCTAGTTCCCAAATCCTCAGGGAATTACTGCTTAATATAAATGAGCTGAAAAGCTTAAAAGAAAACTTCAGATATGTAACACCATTTCTCTTGCAGACCCCTACAGCTATTATTCCATATGGTTGCTTGTTCCGTAATCAGACATGCGTGCACTAAAATTACTGCTAAAACTGTTTTCAGTGCCTCAGCAAATTTTTGCAATAAAGTTTGCTGTTCAGTTCTATAAATAGCTAGTAGACCAGATACAAAGGACTTGCATTTCCTGTGCAATAATCTAAAGGATTCATTCTAATAAACAAACACTCACACGCACCCCAAAATCTTTATCTATCTGCACAAAACTAATATTCAGTATCAGTAATTTAACTATAAGACTTGAAAGAGTTGCAGAAAGTGATATCCTGCTACAAGCATGTTTAATTGTATCTTCAAAACATTTAAGATGCCATCTGTCTCCTACAGAAATGTTTTCTTTACTGTTTCCCAACCTTTTGAATTGGTGGAGAGGGGGAGCAGGGGCTGAAATGTTTTTTTTTGATTAATTTTATACCAGCATGTCTTAGGGCATGCCCTGATCTATTGAGTTCCTTCCTTTTATGATTTAGCTTTGCTCTTGCAAATCATTCACACACTTTCTACCAGTAGAACAATAACCTTTAGCTTTTATAGAGTAATGCTATACAGAATCAAAGTAGAGGCAGCAGTCGAACATTGCACTGACATTTAGGAAGCAGATGACACCATTGGGGAGCAAAGGGCCTCACAGCAAGAGTAATGCTGCTGAAGTATCTCTAGAAAGTTACCTTCCAGCCACTTTAAACTAAATGTATAATCCTGCCCAAGGGCACAGTTGCCTGGACTGTGGTTACAGCAGATCTGTGTTAAACTATTATCACCCTGGCTATCTCTCCACAACACTGGTGGTTGCTGCTCCATCATATCTGTTTCACCATTCTCTTGACAGAAGGTTCTGTTATGGTTCGTTTTTTTTCTTAAAATTGGTTTATTTCACAGAAATGAAACTGAGAACCAGTAGGCAAAGGTTAAAGACAGGAAAACTAAAATATTGAAAGGGTATTGTCTCCAGTGTAGTGTAGAAAAAACCAGGAAGACATGTAAAAGAAAAGAAACTGTACAGAAATTACTTTAACTATGTCTGATTTAGGCAGAATAATCCATGTAACCAAGGAACTAAATTTCTTCCATGAAGTTGTACTTAATATTTCTCACATTTCAGGGAAACTACTGTGTAATACATAGTCTCTTATATTTTCCTAAAAGAAATTATTTTTAAATGTCAGTGTTTTTCCAATATACTGAGATATAAACATTACAACATTATTGACTATGGTTCATGTCTGAGTTATTAAAAAACTACAGTACTATTACCGAACAACAATTTCCTGTGAAAATATACCCTTGCTCTGCCAGTGGAAAGAGCATGCCTGTCTCCATATCATAAGCTGTATCTTTACATGCTGGTGGCTTTTACAACAGCAAGAAAGGAAGTCCTTAGTGAGAAGACCAAAATGAAGCATTTAGTCATTTCCTAAACTACCACTATAAATCTTAAAATAGTATTGCACAAGAGCCCAAAAAGAAATTAATAAATAAATAAAAAATAATAAATTAAAAAAAAACACACAAAAAACCCAACCCTCTATTCATGTCAAAATATGTGAAAATGGCATCTACACAGTCCCCTGGTATAACAGTGCCACTTCTGGTATTCTACCACTTTGGAATACTAGGAAACTTTGCCCAGTTTTATATTCAGTCTAAGCAGAGAGACAAAGGTTTTAATATACAACCTTCCTTGAGAACCACTGGAATAAAGTTTGAGTAAAGCTTACCAGTCTACCAATTAAAGAATTCTTGTCAAAACCTCTTCATTCAAAAGCTCGGTAGTTATGAAGCAGTCTTGCAATATTTATATTACTGCAAGGCTGTTAGTCAAGTGGAAAAAAAAAGAGTTAAAAACAGGTCTGGTAGAATAATAAATCATTGCTTGTCAGTGAATGAACAAATATTGAGAATGACTATGCATCTCTAAGAAACACTTTTTCATTATATGCATGTTTCTGTATGTATGTACATGTGAAGGAAACCCAGGATTATTTGCAACTGCATTTACAAATCAGTTGTTTACCCTTTTCTTTTCTTTTTAGAGACTTCGGTAGAAGGTGACAAAAGAGCAAATTCTGTAAAAGGAGATTCATCTAACAAGCAGATGTGTGTGACTTCACTTCAAAGACTGAAGAATTTAAAAGAAACCTCTCCCCGGCAAAACCCTTTTTTGACATCAAATACACCAAATGAAAAAGTTTCCAGTCAGATACATGCACAAAGCTTTTGAGTTCTGCAGATTAGTAGAAGTGTTAGAAACTAGATAAATTTTTGAGAAAATATTTTTTCAGTGAGCCCTTCTGGATATATAGTGATATATGATTATCCATATATGTTGTATTCTTCTGGTGTTTCTGTGAAATTCTTGGGAAATTGAAATCTCAAATGGGATAAGTATCCTTTTACTATTTATGTATTAGACAGTCCTTTCACATACCATTTGCAGGCTTACCTTAAAGCTTTCACTCACAAAAACAACACACTTCTCCATACACATGCAAAATCAGCGTCCTAAAAGCCACATACAGAAAATCACAGGCTGCATCCAACTCAGAAGACAGAAGTCTTCATCTGTCCTCTAAAAAACACCCAGTTGTACAATTTATAGTGATGGTTTAGGAGATACCTAAATCCCATTAGAATACATCTTAAAAGTTAGCTTTCAGCATCCTAAAAGGAACATCCACAGACACAAAGAGTGAATTTTCTGGAGTCAACAAATGCTTCTTGATATAACTTCCAGGTGCATAATTAGCGCATGGAAATAGTGCAGCTCTTCTTCTGCAAAATTCTTCAATAACTGCCTACATCATCGTCTAGTTCTCCTAACTCTTTCATCCACTGCCTCATCAACACTTCATAGAGTAAGTGCAAGATTATCTCTCTGAATTAAGAGGATCAGAGCATTGTCTCTAGTTTTTTGCCTGCCATCTTGCCTTGACTCCTTCCTGCCTTCTGAAAGAAGGCTCCCACATTTCAAGTGGATGAATGATTCATGTAACAGCAAGGTGAAGTTTTTATTCACTGCTTCCTTTACAGAGTCACCAAAGTCAAAGCAATACACATGCATGGCCTACATAGGACATGATTTGTCAAGGACAGCTAGTTCCTAAATCTCTGCATGAAAGAGATTCAATAGCATGTCAAATTATATCATATTTAAAAGAAAAAAAACAAACAAACAAAAAAAAAATAAAGCACAATATACTCCTTCTAAGATATTCTGATCCTTTTTGAAAAAAGTAAGGAAAGGAGTGTTACTGCATAAGATATGACAGATGTGTTTGTGCCTTGTGAAATATGAAAAGTGGTATTCAGCCTTCCCTAGGTGTTTATAGATTAAAAAGCAGCATTTCACATCAAAATTGTTAATTTCAGTCACCTGTCCACATTTAGAAAGATGAAAAAGACGACACTAATTACTCTTGTGAGCAATTGACAAAAACAGGGTGCTGATTTTATGGAACTTCGGTAGCTTTCTTAACATGCAATCGTCTCAGTAAGAACATGAAATTCAGGACATTCGCTGCAATCTCAGGAATGAAATGGGAGCAACTGTAGAGAGAATATCTGTTTCTGTACGTTATTAAGGTCCAAATCTAAAGCTGACACAGTGCAGTAAGCTCTTGACAAGAGATGAAATTGCAAGGTTGTACCAGCCAAGGAGCTGTGTCTGCTTGCTTCATTTTTCCAGGGATGACTACTGTCATGAGTAGATCACTTTGTTCTCCTATCAAAGTGAGTGGCAGTGGGATGCCTGGTTCCATTTGTGGAAGATGTTCACACTGGGAACATGAGCAAGTCACGCTGAGAAAATATTAGCTGGTACAAAGATTACAAAGAAGTCTGGGAAAAAATGGTTTTGTATCACTGTTATACTTTTAATACCTGCCTCATATCAGCCATAGAGACAATTCCAGGTTACTGCTTTATCACATTATGTAACAAGATAAGTTTATTACCTAAATACGCAATTGGAAAAAAATTAAATAGAACCCAAACTGATTATGTGTCCCACTCCTTCACTAAAAAAAAAACCAAAAAACAAAGCATATTTGTGCATCTCAGTCATCTCAGTCCTGAAATCATCTTAATGATTGCCAAGTGTAGTGTAAATCCAGAATTATCAACAAAGCAAGGAAAAGCCTGAGACTGAAAAAGAGTTCCCCAGACACACACATATATACATACACATATATATGTAGAGAAACACACTGTTAACCTTGCCTTGACTAATCTAAAAAAAACCCTGCATCATAAATGAATGACACAGAATACAGGAACTACTATGAACGAGCAATTTGGCACCATTAGTAATTCAACAGGTCATACACTCTACATCAGAGAGTGCTTGTCCTGTACAAATTTCAGCTGTAATTGTAACTGAACTGTACAAGTCCATACATTCCCCCAATTCAGGTTCAATTACTATGACTAAGCTCCCCAGGAAAGACAACCACGTCTGTAAAAGCAATGTGCAACCAATATATAGTAGAAATCCAGAAGTCATTCAGGAAAGAGGTATCTCCTGCTGTTCAAAAGACAAGTATCACTAGTGAGAGAACAAAAAGAAGTGCATAACTGTTTCACCCTCCCCTACACAAAATGATGACTTATGAGCATGCCCTTTGTGAACTTCTATGTGAACATCTTTTTCTAAACATTTGTTTGAATCTGTAATCAAAAAATCTATTTTCTGCACTCTCCTATACAATTCTTTAGAAAATCTGTCAGGAACAATGCGAAAGTTTAGTTTGTATGTCATGGTTCCCATAGTCCAAGCATGTTCCCATTTTCTATTTTTTATTTGCCATTGCCAGCAAAACAAGCATTAGCATTACTGTGAAAGCCTGTTTTAAAATAATAGCTGGTTGATACTTTTTTCCTTCCCTCCTTCCTTCTTTCTTTTGTTCTTAGCACTCAGAAAGGAAGATTACAGTCATTGAAATCTGACCTCTGCTGCTCCCCTTTCAAGTTAACATGGACCAACTGCCATCTGGCTGCTTATTGTGATAGAGCCATTTTTTAAAATGCAGCATACTTTGAATGTGGAAATATATGGAAAAAGTAGAACAACACTTGACATTTACTTTCCCTCCATGGATCCATTCTACTCATCAGACAAATAATTATTACAGTGAATTACTGGAAGCAAGCATAAAACTGTTCTACTAGCCATTCAAACCCCCTGTGATTTTTAGCTAGCATGTTTAATTAGGTCATTCTGATCACAGATGAAGAATGTACTCATTTTGTTGAGATTGCATATAGCTCAGAAATGTGCTTGTATCCTGCATGTTCTGTAAAAATGTTATGTCACTGAAAGGAATGTAACCAGCATCAGCATTAGTCTTCTGAAGTGAGGCATTCTCAAAAAAACTTCAACACAAGGGAGAAAAATAAGGTTGAAATGGTTAATATACATAATCTTTAAAAATAAAAGGAAGGAGGGAGATGAAATCTTCAAAGATTAATGTGCAGATTATTTATCATGTAAAACCTCATTAAAGCTATAATCAATAACTAAACTCAATTTTAAAACATTCTGATAACTTCTATAATGTGTGCTCAGTGTACCCATATCACTGGGATGCCCCCCCCCAAATATTATGATCTGTAATGAATGCATTCTACAGATGTTTTAGGTTTCCTAGCTACATTCTTCCACAGCCTTCCTCCCCCTGTACAGTCACCCATGCAATTGAAACGTTGCAGTTCCACAGTAGTTCCCTGACTAACTACACAGACAAATAGTAAGTACATGACTTTCATCTTTCGAGTCCTTTAATAGTGACTGCCATAACACTCCTCAGCATTTTGCAAAGTCATAGCTTTCCTTTTTCTGTGGACAGTAGCTGCAGTTTCACATGAAGAGCTGAAGATAACAAAAGAGGACAAGTGGTGTACCACTGAAAAAAGCAAGAAAAATGGTTCTACCGTTAATTAAATCCATCTTTCATCATAGATTGCATTTAATGGGGTTGTTTATTGTTTTAAAGAAGTAATTAGTATGAACAAGAGCATATGTGAAAATCTCTTCCAATTCTCTCACTAAGCAAGCATATTTCATACCAGAGAAAGCTGCTATGGAAGAAAATTAGTGTAATACAATGCATTTATCTGAAGAAACTGATTTCAACAACATGCAAGAAACCCCCACAGCAACTGTAATTCTGGGGTTAGGGTGGGGATGGAAGACTAGGATGCATCTTCACCATTCAGCAAGATCTGTTTATGATGCAAGGAATTGCAGCCCTACCTTAAACCCACTCCCAAATCCATGCAGAATGTCTGCAGTCTTGGGTACATCAATGTAAGAACAACATCAAAGTATTAGAGTGTGTCCAGGACAGGAGAGACAAGGTGGAGAAAGGTCTCAAGGACAAGACTTATGAGAAGTGTCTCAGGTCTCTCGGCTTGCTCAGCACAGAGAAGAGAAGGCTGATGTCCTCATCACAGTGATGCTATACTCTCTTTCCTCTGTGTATGTCTGTGTGAGCACTAGCTAATGTCCAGTTGGATAGCAGAGAATAGGGTGAGAGGTGTAAACACCATCAAAGTGCCTTCAAAAGCTGGATCATGGATCTGAGGGGCTTGAGGTCTAGGGGACAACAACTCCAGGACACCAGGGGGTAGGTGCCAGCCACTGGGGCAACTTTGTCCAACACAAGCTACCTGAGAGATGTGTATGTGTGTGCATGTTGCAACTATCAAACTTCAGTCTTGCTCAGCTGGAGATGAACAACAGAACCAAGTAACATAACATTGATGCCTGTTTATGTGTGTTCCATGTTTATGAGGGTGCAGATAAAAGCACTGTTTTCCGTCTGTGTCAGTCTGTGTGACTGGTCATAGGTACAGTGTATGGTGGGGATGGGGGTGTGTTTGCACCTGCTGTGAATATGTGCTCAGCCTCATTACAGCCTGGAGAGACAAAACTGCACCAGCCTCATTGATACAGGAGAAATTCCTGAGGCCCAGTCCCCTGTGGACATAGTTACCTCTAACAGAATATTAGACACAGGAGGAAAAAAGGCAGAATATAGAGATGAATAGAGTCATGAGTAAATATATATTCTGTAGAACAGCCAGAGCAGGTCTGTGACGACATTGTTAATATTTGGAAATGCATATTGCAGGCAAGCAGCTTCATCTTGCATACCAGTGGCAGTGCAAAAAATCTTCATTTACACAAAACAGCTGCATAACAACGTCATTCACTTCTTCCTTACAGTATATTGGCAACTTGCAGCTTGAAAAAGCTTCTGAAATATGGCTAGGAGCAGGAGCCAGAGATTGGGCTGGCTGTGTGCACCAGGAGTCATCCTGAGGCATATATTAACATGTAGAAAATCATTGTTAAAGTACTTGGGCACATATGTAGAAAAACTGTCTGTTTCTAAATATATGGGGTTTTTATGGCATCTTTACTTTCACTTTAAAATGTGTGGGTGTGTTTCATTTAATCTAATCCTTTCTATTGTATTCAGAAATATGAATAACAAATACATTTTCCAAAACTCCAGAATGTCGATTGAGTAATATATTATAAACTGGTATTAAATATTAAGTATGGAACATATATTTGACACATTTAACCAATTTTAACGGTGTGGGAAGTAAACTGACTGCATAAGTATAGTGTTCTAGAGTGAAAATTTCAGTTTTAAAAATCTGTTTTGAAAAAACAGCTCATTCATAATAACTTAAAGCATTCTTGCTATATAGAAAAGTTGATGTTAACAGAAAAAAGAGGTAAGAGCAGATGGAAGCACTTCTATGTCTTATTTCTTAGGCATGAGTAATGTATGAGACAGTTGAAGTAAACATTTTGATGGATTTTTCTTTTGTACTGTAACTGTGTCTTGTCACTTTTGATATTAACATAAGTCTACTATACAAAAAGAGAAGGCAGCAGCATGGGCTTTTTTGTACCTTTGCAACTTGAGAGGACCCCTTCCCTTCAGACTGAGTTAAAGAGACATTATTTAGTATTAATGCGTCTTTATAGGACTATATTTATAAAGTAAGCCAATTGGTGCTTACTGAAACAAAGCTGAAGCTGAGGACTGGGAGTCCACTCTTATATGCATTAAGAGGACTTATTTCAGACTAACTCTAGTCTGGTCTGCAGTCCAAATTGGACTGCATCTTCTGGTTCAGCCCCATCAGAAAGAAATGCTGCTCCACATTGCGAACCAAAGCACATAAAGTGGGGACAATCAAAAGCTTTGTTTCAACTTCACAATTGCGAACAGATCTGAAATGATAAAGTAAATATGATCTGCCTTTGAAATGCTTCATCTAATGTCAATGTCCCATTAAGAGTTTTTTTCTCTATGCTGTGGACAGCCAGCTTGTTTTCCACTGAACTGATAACATTTCCTGGCCTGTCTTAAACTATCATATCTTCAAGTTGTCATTTAGATGGGATTCATTTTACCTACTTTTAGTTGAGTGATATTAATCTCCTAATATCAGTCATGCAGACGCCACTGTTTGCAAAAGAGAAATATACCTCCAGATGGAGATTAATTTCAGTTGTTTAGGATGGAATGGATCACTCCGAAAGTGTTGCTTTCCCCACAGGATAGAGCAGAATCCTATACCTGAAGATTTGAAAATTTAGGAAGGTAGGTCACAATGAAAACATTTTCACAAAAAGTCATCAGAGCCATTTTTTAAATCTTTCCCTGTTATAACGGCTTAACATTAACTTGCAAGGTAATCTTTGTCCTTTTCTTAAATTAATTTGGATTAGCTATTAATAGTTATTAATAGTTAATTAATAGTTATTAATAGTTATTAATTAGTCATAAATTCATAGAATAGCAGAAGCTGGGAGGGACACATACAGATATTGGGTACAATGCCCTGTTTCTTGCAGGACTACCTAACACTAAACCATATGACTAAGAACATCATCCAGACACTTCTTGAATTTTGGCAAGCTTGGTGCCATGACTGCTTCCCTGGCGAGCCTGTTCCAGTGACCAACCACCCTTTCAGTGAAGAACTTTTTCCTAAGGTCCAGTCTGAACTTTCCGCAACATAACATCGTTTCATTTCTTTGTGTCCTGATGCTTGTCACCAGAAAGCAGAGATCAGCTCCTCCCCCTTCACTGCTCCCCTTGAGAAAGTCACAGAATACAGAACTAGGATTTAATGAGAACATAGGGTAAACTGCAGTTCAAGCACAAGAGCTGTCACACAAATTTACAGAGCAGCAAGCTGTTCAAACATGACTGGCCCTATTTAGCCCTTGCCCCTGTCTTTTCTCATGCCAGTTCCTTCCAGTCCACTTGGATACTTCCTTTTCCAAGCCTCGGCTCTTTCCTCTAAGCATCCCATAATACACTACACACACCAAAATCCCCTCCCATAAAATCCCCGAATTTATGCCTGACCCATTGCAAATTGCCCTTTTCCCTGCATCCCATAGCAAATCCTATTTGTCTATAAACTGTCAGTTTAAATGGTTCTCTAGGGAGAGCATTTTTGTCCTTGTATCATCCTGGGGGTTTTCACACCTTTTGCTCTGTTTTGCTGGATGTAGGAAGAGTCCACTGAGCATTTTTTTTTCTCTCTAATAAGGTGATACTCTGCCTCTGATACTTCCCACGTGTTTGGGTTTAATTTGCTTAGTAAATGGTCAAATAACTTAAAATATCCCACTGCCACTAAACTGTGTGCCACTATCCCACTTCTCCCTCACAATCACCGGTTTTAAGTACAATTATGTCAAACTCACAGCTGGTGGACAAGCTTGCTGTAGACAAGACACAGCTCTTCGTTCTGCATGTGCTGGCGCTACAGTGGATGCAAGTTACTCAATAGAGGTTTTTTCCCAAGCTCCTTCATTATAATGATCAGATATTGAGCAGCAAAGAACACCACACCAATCCATAGGACCCCTCCAGCACAGGCTTCTTACATCTGACACACCTGATACACTACAGTACTTTATCTTCAAGTTTGGGAGGAGCTTACAAAGGCTGTCAGTGCTGGCTGCAGCATTTAAGAATCACAGCATTAAGTCCCATTAAACTTCAGGAGGTCTTTAGAGTGCAGCCTTTCTGATTTGACTGACTATGACTATTTATTTAAGATTAGAAATAAAATTTGTTCAACAGAAGCTAATCTTGGCATTTTTATTTTTAGTTTTGTCAGGTTTTGTATAAAAGCAAAATCAAACAACTAAAATACCAACACCCAATTCACTGTCCTACCCTGTATCTTCCTCTTGCACTCTGCCTTTTATTCCTAATTTACTTTATAGATCAGGATAATTATTTTATTTCTGAGGATTCTGACTCATTGACAGAACATATATCACCAAAGCTACACAGTTTATGGTTTATGATCAACTAAGGGACTTTATTTAACTTATTCCAAGGTCGCAAAAGACATTGTGAGAAGGTCTTTTACATTTATTTTCATGAACACATCCTGCAATAAATTACTGCTACATCTATCTAGTGCAGACAGGCATTCTGGCTTGAAAATAGTTCTTCAAAATGAACCTGCAAAAGCGAATTAACTACTTATTTTACATAGTCGTATTTCACATAGTCTTATTTCATGGTGGATTTTTAAACATTAGTATTATAAAAATGAGATTAAGTGTTATAAATTAGGGATTAGCGTTTCCTTATTTATTATCTCCAAAAAAAAAAAAGAACTGTGGTTAGAATGACATGTAAAATTTATGATTCATTCAAGTAAAATCCTAATTCATTTGATATAGCATTCTACAGGCATTCAGAAAATATTAAAAAATACAATATTATCTTAATAATAATTTTAAAATCATATAATTTCCCAAAAATGGGGTGGGGAGAGAAGAAAGAAAAAAAAATAATAAAACCCTGAAAGACACTAATGTCAGTCTAGTTTATTATTTAGATCTGTGTTATAAATACAAGTAACTCAAAACCTCTTTTTCCAAACAAACGAGCCACCACATTTTGTTCACAGCTATTTTGGCTATAAAATAACAGCAGTATAAATGGTGATTCTGTGTGGGAATAATACTTGACTTGGCATATACAGCTACACTTTTCAAAAACAGCTGTTTGAATTTGCATGCAATCAAGAATTAAAAATTAATCTCTGTACTTACTCTTTTCAAATGTTTCTTTTAGAGAGTCCTTTTTCTTGTACATATCTTGCAGTTTTCCCCACCAAAAATAAAATATGTGTATATAAAAAAGAGAGACCTTGCTTTCCATTCGACATTTCACTAATGCTGTTGAAGACACCCTTGCAAAACTGTAGAGAATTTTATTCCTCCCTATAAAAACAGAAACAGTACTACAGCTTAAAAATGAACATTCAAAATAAATATTCCATCCAGCATTTAAGTAATCAGCCAACTGAGATGTTTTTAATCATACTTGTTTCAATGTTTTAACTACTACAACATTTTAACTATAAAAACAGAAAATCTTTTGAGATGTGATTTGGGAAAATGTCAGTCAAACTATTCTTACTCCAGAGCCTTCAAAAGACACATGTACTCAGGTGCTCATGGAATTCAATTTTATACAAAAGTAATTTGCCTCTCTCACAAAAACAATGACAAAATTACTGATAACATTAAAATGTGCACGCAGTCAGATTGTTTAGCACAGGGTTATGCTTCAAGCACCAAAGACACATACACAGGTTCATCTAAGGTCTGCCAGTTATTTTATGATAATGACAATGAAAATGCACCACAAGTTTGTGACCTCCAGCAGAAAATTGGTGATATAGCAGGAAATTGCAAAAATACTCTCATGGGGCAATTCAGATGCAGTATTTGACCAACTTAAAAATGCCCCAGAATGGCCGAAGCATAGAATGCAGCTCTGTGGTGGAAACAAGGCTACATTTTGGACATTTTGGAACAAGCAGTCTGTGGTGCCATTATTGCACAGCACTCTGTTGGCAACTGCAGTCCTGAATTTGCAGATGTTAAGATTCCAGTGCAGCAAGATACATTTAAGCTTTTACAGCCAGCTAACAGCTGGTGCAGCTGAGAGGTGTGAGTCATTTCTCGGCTATAAAAACACAGGGCATAACATGCAAAAATTCACCCAGTTTAGCCTTCTGCAAAGAGCTCCCAGATAAACTGGGTAGTAGAACAAAATCTGAGTAAATTACATACATGCGGGCTTCCAGCAGGCCAGTTTGAAATGCAGTGGATGATACCACCTGAGGATGGTCAGGCTGAAAAGCTGAGTACAAGTTGCTTCTTCAAATCCTCTGAAAAACCATCAAAACTTCCCCAGAGGCAGAATTTCAAAGTGCTGTTGTTCCTGCAACCAGCCATGGGCAAGAGGTCATTTTATACACCATGTTGTCACTTTGGTGAGTGAACCAGCCTTAAGGCAAGTCCTTCAATAGAAAATATGCAAAATTCATGAAAGCATTAAATGTGGGATTAGACCATCATTAACAGAACCCAGAAAAGCTCTCATTCATTCATTCTTTCGTTCATTTTAGTCTACCTTGTTCCCTAGTAACTGTCGTACACATGGTTGTATAATACATATGGTTTTGAGATTTTTCTAATTTCTCTAGAAATAGATTTCTTTTTAATTTTTTAATTTCTTTCTAATTTTTTAGTTCTGTTCTACTTCTTTCAATATCATATGTAAATTTGTAAAGACTAATAAATAGAAGGAACATATAAAATTTTGAGTTTTGATTATAAATTTTACTACAAATATCCAGTGAGAAAGAAATCACCTAGTAACTCTGTGTCTTAGTTTTCATGTTAGTATATTACTGTTTGCCATTTTCCTCAGTAAGCACTAATAGCGTGTCACACCTATTATGTCTCCTCATTCAAGCCACAGATTTATTCAAACAGGCCTCCCGTCTCATGGTCCCACACAATCAACAACCCATCACAGCTTACACACTTTTTAATCCTGCACAAAAGGTGTAGCTAAAAATCACAGTGATAACCTATGTCTAATTCCTAATTTTACATGGCTAGGATTTGACTAAAACAAACATAAACAACCCTAAACCCAGCAAGCTCTTTAATATATTTCTCAAAAGAGCTATTAGTATATGAGGATATGTGTGAGAATAGGCCTTGCACTGGAGCTGTGAGCACTACAGACTTCTAGAGCAGTGGAAAGCCTCATCTCAGGCTGAGACACATAGGAATAGCAATTATGTGACTATACTACAGTCATTTTAACTGCACTGCCACCACTGTCAAAAGTAATGTACAAAAGCAGCTGCAAAACATCTTCCCTCCAGTAAGTGCACCTCTGTTTTTGCAAACTTTCTTTCAGACTGATTTCTTAGGTTATTTTAGTTGGTATTTGGATGGTATTTCACATTCTTGGCAGATACAAAAAGACTTAAGTTCATTTATTAGTACACATTTCTGACTTGAATTTTATCTAATAATACTGTTATTCATCTAAGATTCTTGGATGTTACAGTCATCCATAATTCATTAAGTCCTCACTACTTCACTGACTATAGCTGCTGCAGCAGTAAAAAGTACGCATTGAATATTGCACACATAATCCAAAAATAAAATGGAAAAACAGAAGCCCAAGACACATAAAGAAAAAAAGGCCCTCAGAAAGAGAAAGGAAGAATGTATCCTTCACTGACATTTACTATGGATCTGACAAATCTATAGCAAGCCAACAGAAACCTTTTTTTTTTTGTTGGTGGGACTGGGTAGAAGTTAAACACATGCAAAACACTAAAATGTTTGCACTGCTACCTAGCAGTTATTACTTTTGCTGAGTGATAAGCTCAAAGTCTTTTTTATGAGCAAAAGGAAGAATGTCAAGAATGACCACCAATTATAAAGCAGGGTGAGCTTATCTCAAAACAAGGGGGAACTGGAGGGTTACATTTGTTTTGGCTGTTTGGCTGCTCCAATGAGTTGTCAGTTTCTAAAAACAGTCTTCCCTGAGACAACGAGTAGAGAGCAACGTCTTTCTGGTCTATGACCAATCTGGTGTGTGGAGGTGAAAGTATGTATATGGCTCAGCCCAGCATAAAGTATAAAACTGGACAACTAATAAAACAATCTTTGGAAAAAAAAAAAAGTTGTGCTGACTTCAACCACATACTCCTTTCCAGTGACTGGAGATACCCAGCACCAAGATGCAGAGATTGGTAATAGGAATCACATTCATATCATTATTAAATTATTTATTGAAATTGCTGTATTATGCAGTACCTTGCTGTATGCCTCTGCTAAATAAAAATTCCATGTAATGCAAAATATATCACATAAATAAATTTAATAGTAAATATTAAACCCTGCTTGTGGAACATCTAAAAGCACCTGATTAGAGGCAATTGCCTCTGATGGGCAACAACTCACCCCTCACCTGGAAAAATTCAGATGAAGAAGACGCAGGGAGTCAGAGCAAACGAAGAACAAACAAGAGTCCTTGGAACAGAGAACCAGGCCTGCAGCTTCTGCTCAACAGGGCAAAATCCTCAGTATAGGGCTGCAGGAGTTAGGGAGAAGGCTGTGGAGCAACAGGGAAGATGAAGGGCTCAGGACCAGCACAGAAGCCCCATGGAGATGAATTCCTTAACCCCCAGGACCACGGCACAGGAGCAGCCAGAGTCTGTGGCCCAGGTCCCTGCCATGGTTCCCCATGACAGCAAGGACATTCCCAAGCTGCAGTGAGTATCCAGCTCTGTGGGCAGGAGGAGCACAGAACCCACGGGGAGACATTTCCAGAGCTGGCTGAGATCAATCTGGAGAAGAAAGGTCAAGGAAGCTTTCTCACCTACCTGCTGTCTTCAACTACCCATGGAAGTCCAGGAGAGGACACAGTCAGGATCTTCTTGCAGCTAGATGTTGAAAGCACAAGAGACACCAATCTTAGCTGCACCAAGGACAGGACTGTGCTTCTCATCATTTTCCCAGGAGAAGAATTTTGTGTTATTTTACAATTTTCTAGAAATTGCTGTCATATCAGAGAAGACTCAAAGGAAAACCATGAAGGCGTTTTATTCTCTAAAACATTACTCCAAAAAACCTCACTCCCTTAATTTGAAAAACTGGACATTAAATAGTCAGGAGAGAACACACATCATTAGCCGCATTTGGGGTTCATTTCCAAAGTCTTTTCTGGGCTTCATTTAGCTATGAGCTGACAAGAGGGATTTTGTGTTTCTTAGATCTGAAGTCTCATTCATCAGAAAGCTCTGGAACTGCTTCCCAGATTGCAACATCTAACTTGAAGAATCTTTGCTGGAATTCTACTTAATGTGAATATCTTCTTCCACATTTCCTATAATCCGGAGTACCCTTGATGAATGTGATCAGGACATCGACTCATGAATCCCCCGCCCCTGTAAGGCCACCTGACAAAATACTGGTGACTTGCAAACACATTTTTGAAGTGCTAGCTGCCTGGTAAGTGGCCTCTATTATGAGTTAGCTTGCCAGGGCAGTTATGGGGCAAATATACTCCTTCTGGACACACTGGTAAGAAAAGAAGACATTAATCACCTCTGAGTTTATGAGTCTCAGTACATACATTTTTCATGTCATAAAACTCTGGAAGCAGTTATACAAACACATCAGTGATATGAAATTCAGCTAATTACTAGTTTCATAGTGAGACTCGATATAATGGGATGCAAGTGATTTATTATATGGGGTGACTGAATGATGGACATAGCTGCTCAGGACTCTCCAACTCATTAAAGAGACATTTCTTTGGGAAACTGAGCTGGCTGAAGAGAAAGCTGCCCACAAATCAGGAACTGGATCCCTGTGTAGTTTGGTTCAAAGAGAAACAGAGAACTTTGGCAGGACCTTCCTGCTCCCCTGACAGCACAAGGGAGCAGCATGGCATGAAAACTGAGAAACAAGCAGGCTGGCCAGTATCTCCTGAGAGCAGAGAAAAAAAATCAATACGTTCCCATCAAAATACTTCCTCAGAATCAGAAAGTATTTTTCTTATGGAATGTTTTCTGTGGTTCTTCTGACAGTGCCAGGCTATTAAATTTCCCAACTGTCCCCCCAGTGTTTTCACAAAAAAACCAAACCAAACCAAACTAAACCAAACCAAAACAAAACAAAAAAACCAAAACAAAAACAACAACAAAAAACCAACCACAATTTCAAAAAACTTTATTGTAGTTATTCCCTTTTCTCCTTCTGTTTTTACCCTCCCTTCCTGGATCTTGAACACTACACTGCATAAAATTATTCATAAATATTAATCAGAGGAAATATGTGGGGAAGGAGATCACAGTTAATGACTGCTTAGAGAAGGATCTCTTTTATGGGGAATTAAATTATTTCATTCTATTATTATTATAAGTTGTTAAAATTATAATTAATTTTCCTAAGTATTGCAGCAATAATAAATGAATGTCAAAATGTGTTGTCTTTGCAGTTTTTTAATACAGAATAAAAATCTTATATCAGGAAAAATGGTTTCTTCAATATCCAGATGTGATTTTTTGCTAAGAGAACAAGATTTTTACATAGATGCTCATGAAAATGCAATGATGTCCAATAGTTAGGAAAACACTGAAAATGTGTTTGGCAGGGACCACCACACTTTTCCATTATAAAACCTATTAAATAGTGGATTTATACCTCTTTGTACACAGTCAATCAGAAGAAAATCTTTACCAATATTCTGGAAAGAAAAACAGTATCAGAAAACCTATAGAACAAAGCAGGAGAAGAAACACAATATTCTGTTTTGATTTTCTTTATTAATAGTGTTATCTGGAAATTTTCAGTAGTAAAGCAAAATATCTAAACCACAGGAAACTATTTTTTTTCCTAATTAAACACTATTCTCACTCAAATTTTATCCATCAAGCTACAGTTAGCAAGCACTCTACTCCTCATCCTAAGAAACTATTTCAGTCCTATAGAGGAGACATCCTTTTTGCTACTGTACATAGAAAATTATGCTCATTTACATTGCTACACACAACAACCCTGTTTGCATTGGGAAATTAATTTGCAGAGAATACATGTTATGATGCATAGCTAGAGAGGAAAGAGCATGGCACATCAGACAGAGTCATCCTGAAAGAGGTCTGTTTCTAAAGTTTGTCTTGGTAGTGAATAAAGATCAACTTTAGAAAACTCTTTTCTCTATACATGGCATGATATTAATTTCTAGACCAGAAAATAAGAAGTATTTCTGGTAGCAATATCCACCCAAGGTTTACAATGTCATTGTTTGCTGACAGAAAATACTGAAAGAAAGGGATGGGTTAAGAAGACACAGTATTAAGATGTGTGGCAGAAAGGGAAAAATAACAAAAAAAAACAAGAACACAGAGGCAAAGAGAAAGAATGAAATGCAAGGATGATTTTAAGGAAAAAAATAACAGAAGGACAACTGGCAGCTTGTTATGGTACTGTAAACAGACAACTCTCAAGCATTCAGGCTGAAAATCCAGTTGCTCTGCAACAGCATATGCTATCTATGCCCATAGTTTGCATTTCCACTGAGACCAAACTCCATTCTTTCTTTCTAAAACTACATTTTAAAATCTTAAATGTAACTCCTATGTCCTACACAATTTTCCAAAGAAAAGAGGGGATACTAAGGGAAAGGCTCATTCTTACATAGTTGACTTGTTTACTTGTTAGTCTTTCAAATTTAATAGCTAAAAATTATCTTCCAGCAATTTCAGCCTTGCAAAGTCATCTTATAAAATCCTTCTTCATCTGTTAAAATCTGATATGTGGTGAAAGTACAAAGGTAGTCAGTTCAAATCAGGTTATCTCAACTCATATCAGCTAATTCAAGTTCACAAACTGCTAATCTGACCTGAGATTAGGATGACAGAACAGGGATGACCTTGGAATAAGACATTTTTTAATGGTTACTTCTGACTACAGAAGTTCTATGTATTTGAAAAGATAACAGCTTGGACATAGCATGCAAGGACTATTTATATTTTTCATACAGTCCCCCTTATTACTCAGAGAAGAAACAGGAATTAAGCAGACAAATTTAGGAATAATTAGGCCTCAATGTAAATACACTTATGTTAGCAGCTACAAAGACTTTTGTTCCTAGCACCTTACCTTCCATGACTTTTATGACCCTAAATGTATCAAGGATTTTTAATATTTAGCTAAATCCACACTGATTCCCAAAAATACACACTCCAGGTCTCTGTCAAAATCCCTCTGTTCCCAGGCAATGCTGATGCTGGCCTTTAAAATGTGCATTGGGAGAGAAAACACCTTGAGATGGAAGTGTAATTTTTCCATTTTATTCCCACAGGATATAGTAGGAAAACAAATGCACTACCAACATCATTTTATGATGGCAGTTCCAGTTTCACCACTTCTGGGATACTTTATGCCTATCGATCTAATTAATGCAGCAGGTTAAGGGAGTAAACAAAAGCATGAGGAAAAAAATGCCTAATTGTGCTTGTCATCTTTCTGTGTTTGAGCTAACCTACACAAAAGGTAAAGAAGGCAAACTTTATTCAGTATGCTGAACATAAGAACTGTTAATTAAATTTTCTTAGAATTTGGGATTTGATAAGGTTCTATCTTATCAAAATAATGATAATGATTTTAAGCAGATCTTTTTTCCTATATTGAAGTGTGAAGCATTGAAACTATCAGGTTACTTAGGCCATCTTACTCTACAAAAATTTCAGGGAGTGAGCTTTTGGTTCCAATTTCATTCTGCCAAGTCTCACTAGAGCTGAATTCTTTGTCCATAGACTGACCAGTAGAACTGTTAACTGGGTTAGACATATTCTCTTTATTCCTGACAATATGCCAGAAAAAATAGAAACAAATGTTAAAAAAAAAAAAACAAAACAAACCTTTCAAGAGGAAATCACCTCAAGCAGAAAAATTCACACCATAATTTTAGGTTTAGATTTAGAATCACTCTGAACCAGTAAAATTTTGGAGCTCTCCATGCATCTTTGAAATCCACTACTACAAAAACTTCCTATTTCAGTATCTCCATAGTTACCTTTCATTCAAATGTAGCAATGCAAGACAGAAAAAAAAATCACTAAAAAATGCACATTTACTCTATGAACACAATATGTTTGTATAGCAACAAGGCAATGTCTTATTCTATCTTTCTTTTTCAAACCATGACCTTGTAACGCAGTTTCCATAAAGACGGAGGTATTAATAAAAAGGGTCTCTCCATGGCAAGGTGCATTTTCACTATGTCAGCATTTTCCTGTCCGACTCAAAAGTAAAATGCTGTTCAACATCCCACTGAAATTGGTTTTCTAATACCCAAATATATCTGTAGCCATTCCACAGAAGGATATTCTGCAGTGCTAAGAACAATAACTTTTGATACTTTTAAAGAAGTTTAAAACCTTTGTAATCAGAGAGCAAATACAGACATTTTTTTGCATCTTATTTACCTGAAGCAATGTTTTCATATAAAGCCCTAGTTGAAAAGATTTTTATTCATATGATTAATTTTAAACCAAGATATCTAGGACTGACTCTGCTAATAATGGCAAACACTGCAACAGCTGCTGTTGAAGCAGCAGAAAAGAACAGACCAGAAGGTGGAGTTCTCAGAAACATGACCAGTTTCTCAATAATTTTACACTTACTACCAACTGTTTCAACACACCAGTTCTGCAGGGAAAGACTGGTGTGATAGCAAATGGTTTTAGCCTTTTAGTGGTGATTTAGCACTGGAGGACTGAAAAAGTGCTGAAAGTGTGCAGGAGCTTATCTGTCATTAATTTGAAAGGCAAACGGCCTTGCGGTTACTGAATGGTTAAAAAAATCCATGAAGCCATGGCTACACTATGGCTGTGTGACAGAACACAATGCTGATACCTCACCTTGTTTCTAATTTTCTGTTAAAGTTAAGTTTATGATGAACTTCCATCATTGTCTTTTTCATTCTCATTTTTTCTGGAAACAATATGTTCCTTTCCAAGGCTCATACCCAGGAATTCAATTAAGAATGAATAAGCCTCAAAATCCTGTTGAATTCCAGCTGGGGGAACATTGAAATAATGGGGGAAATCTCATTCTGGTAAAAAACTCAGATTGCTTCTAATAAAACATACATTGAGAAGATGAATAATTAGTTGACTAATTTGAAATAAATAAGACTTGTTTGCCAAATAATAGGCACCATAGCATAAAGCAGTGTACAGTAACTTTTTAACCACAAGGAGGTAGTCCAATCTAAATTAATGACAATTTACTTTTAAAAAACCAACAAAAATACCCCTCCAGCCACTTCAAATGCAGTCAAAGATACTAAAAGAGAAGCCAGAAGAGATTCACCGTTGAGTATGGCAGAGTCACTGATATCTTCACTTCCAGCAACAGAGTGCATATAAGGGAAGTATGTCTTTCATTTAAGCAGAAGAGAAGGTCCTGAGACAAACCAACAGCTGGTCTGTGCAATTCTTCTCCAAAGAAAAAGTGTGTATTTTGGCTAGGAATTAGGTGCACTCAAGTACTGTAAATTTGAAGTCTTCAGAAACATTTTTTTTACTAAATCAATATTCCCAGAGGTATTTCACCCTCTTTCATCTTTCAAGCTCTCACCAGTCATCTCCTGTGCAGAATACATGGAGCTGTTCAAGAAAACTTACATGACAATTGAAAACAGAATGGCAAATATATACCTACAAATTGAAGAAAGGCCAGATTTTAAGCTGTTAATGCATCATGTTCTTTATAGGATGGGACTTGAAATAAATGTTCCTTTAGTAAGGAGCATTACTTATCTCAAATAACTATATCATCACCACTTTGAAAGTGAGGAAGGGGATGTGGGAAAAGCAGTTCAACAATATTATTTGAAAAGATTACTTCCAACAAAGGGCAGCAAATTTATTGGTGCACTACACCTTTTAATTTTGAGGGATGTTGTAGTGAGACACTATTGAGAAGTTCTGAAAATGAATCTTTAAAAGATGGATAAATATAATGTAAAACTGGAATTTAGGTTTTTCTACTTCAAATAGACCAGATATTCAGGGAGTTAGTCAAGTTGAAATTCAGAAAATTAAGTCTCTTATCTGGACACACAGGCTGCAACACAGGGCACAAAAGTAGGGAGTGACATGGGCTCAACTACTCAACAGTCAAAGTACTGAATATTGCTCAGTATCAACCATTTGGTGCATGAAGACTTTCTTTCCCACCATCAGCTTAGATGACAGAAATATAAATATCCTCTCCCTTCATCAGCACAAGCCACAAGAACAGGTTTATAGTGTTGATATCAACAGACCTATGTTTTTCTTCTCTCAAATCACCTTGTTAATTCCCTTAAAATATGAGCTAAAATGTACAATAATGTTTCATTCATCTGTGACTCACTGCAGGATATTCTTCACAGCCACCACAGAGCCAGTTTAATGGCACAGCTCTGACTGTGTTTGTCAGCAGCTTCTGCACAGCATCCCAGCTGCTGCTCTCAGTTCCTATGCGAGCCTCTTCACCCATTCAAGTCAGTATTCACACAGTGTAAAGCTTTAATATGTATTAACATACTTCCCACACTGCTATCTACAGAACTCCTCCACAAATTGCTCCAGTTTCTCAAATGTCTTAAAGACATTAGCACAACATTATAGTAGGATGCATTTTTATAATAGTCCTCCAAGGTCACTGACTTGGGCACATATTTCACATTCTGAGATCCCTATGCCAAATAATTCTTTGAAATAATTCTTTATATGGTCAGTCACACTAAAATAAAATAGGAAAGAATCAGACTTATTATGATCTAGCCATTAATCTCATAATAATTATTCATCTAAGTATGCTTTTTTCCAAATAAATCAGCTTACTGGATACTGGGTTCCAAATTCAAATGAACAGGTAGCAGATCCAGATCCAAGTTTATAATTTATTGTTCATCCATTTCCTGATGCACAGCTCTGCTGATTCATTCACCCAAGACCTTCCTCTGTGCTAACAGAGCTGCATCACTGTTACAGCAGCCCATGGAATACAAACACTGCCTATCTCAACAAGCTCTTGAAGAATAATTAAATTTTGGGGTTTTTTTATTTTTCCATCAAACACCAGGAAACACAAAGCATGACAAACACCACATATATCTCCACGTTCTACCTTTTCATCCAGACTCTGAGATTGCTTTGAATCTCTCATTTGTTAACATGTTATTGTAACATTTTGGATTTACTTTATTAATGGAAGAACAAGCTATTATCAATTTCACCTATTTTGTCACTGGTTAATTATGGTCTTTTCAATGTCCTCAGAATTTTATACAAGAGGCTAAAATAACTTCAGTTCCAGTTGGCATCCAGGCTGTTAAAACCATTCAGTTTTCAGTCTTTTAATATATATGACATAATTTTTTTTAATTAATTTTACAAACATTGAATACATGTTACATTTTTCAATGCCCATGGCAATTACCTTCAGTTCAGTCATAGTTTCTCTTACTGAGCTACATGAACATTATTCAAACTCAAGTGCTTCAAATCCTAGCTCTTGTCACTAATTCACAGTATGGCTATTTTCCTTCCCTCTGGCACCTGTTGGTTTTAAACCCTACATCAGTTTTGATCCATATTTAAAGTGAATTAATGTTCCTGTGGGACTTTAAAAAAATATATTCTTCTGCTTAAGATATTTATTTCATTTAGTTTATTATTGATAATATATTCTGTTGAGAAATAATTCATAGACAAAACATCTGATGGATCTCCTATGTTGTCTGGATTTTACTGATCATTTCGAGCCTCTGCACAACAGAATCTTCCAGACAGCTTCCTACAGGCTGCCTTTATAGATAAAATGCCCAATTATTATGATTTTTTAAATTATCAAACCCAAAAAATAATAAACATTAGTGATGATAAGCCTTCACAGAAGAGGAAAAAGCAAATATTTCTGTATTTCATTGCCCAGAAGGAAATAATGTGAGTAAGATTGCTGCTGCTGTGAAGAAAATTAGTTAGAAATAGGCTGCATGCACACCATGTATCTGCACAGGACAGATGCTTTTGCTGTATTGAATCTGGAGAACTGCATTGATTCATAAATGGTGCAGAAGAAAGGCAGGGGGCCACAAAACTGCCTCTGTGGAGAACAAGCACAAATTTAATACTATGTCACTATCCATATACATTTTAGAGATAAGATTTTGAAAATTAATTCACTGACTAATTAAAACAAAAAAATATGTCAGATACCTTTGTCTAGAAATTGGATTTTCTCACTGTCTGAAATCTAACTTTATGATCCTGAAGGAAAAAATAGGACATTAGGACTAGGACACTAAAGAAAGCTCTAAATGCTAGTCAGAGTAGGTCAATATAGGAATGCCACCAAGATTTTGAGTTATTATAAAGAAATTGCCAAATCCTCTCACATAAAAAATACAGTTTCTACTGAAAGAACCTTTTTGTTGAGAAATACCTCTTTAGACATTCAGGCCATACCTAACTGTACTCTAATGGATACTGATTTATAAGTAGAGCACAGAAAAGTAGCCAGAAGGATAAAAACAAGAATTAAATACTTCCTGGTTTTGTCACATATCTGTTAAAATCATACATACTCTGAGACAGAATATATGACCTATTTTTGTAAATATTATTTAAAAAATCAATGATAGCATTTAATAGACGTATTACTGTTTCTCTATCATAGTCTGGTCCCAAGTGCCACAACATGAAATTTAGACAGCTTTGGAAAGGAAGCTATTGTAAACATACACAGACTGAGAATGTAGTTTCCCTGGCAACCAAAAGATCTGAGAACTCGTTCCTTCAGGTTGCAATTCTGTTTATGAGCTTCCACATCTGCTTGCATAGGAATGAGACACCTGGGATTACATTTCTAGAGTGATGAGTGAGAAATCAGAGAACAATAGATGTTACACAGTTAATTTTGTGCAGTGATGAAAATGAGTCTTCTGATGTTCATTGTTGTGGACCACCCAGAATATCTGAGGACACCAGTATTCATACCCTGAGTAAGCATCCAGCCTTTTCCCTGCTTGCCTTGACAGGAGCCAACACCTCTAAGAAAACCAATGAGGAAGCTCTCCTGCTTTGCACTAACATGGGTTAACATGGACTATTTCATTAAACAGATTGTAAGCATCGTAAAGCATTTTGCGTTCTGTCAAAGCAGAGCATAAGCCAAAGGAAGGAGGAAATATTGCACATTAGATGGTGATCAGGAAAGAGCAGGTACTTCTGTTGTGTATTTCCAAGAAAAACAGGTGCAAAAAAAAAGTTATTTCCTGTAAAATTATATTTAACTCTCAAAATGAACAAAGTTACATGTATACAGCTGGCTTAGATGGAAGGAATTACTATGGCAGGATACTTTTATTTTCTAATGTCTTGCCTGCAAATACTTAGCGTTTGCAATATGCAAAGACTTTGTATGGATACTGTCACACTAACAGGGTTATTTTGTTCAGCCACACATCTACAGGCAAACTACATCAGCTAGGCTGTGACTAGTATATCCGAGGAGTAAGTGAATTTTCAACACTTGCATTCTACATAATTAACTCACTCAGACCGTCCTACAGTAGATCAACTGAAGTCATTGGATTTGTTATCATTATTAAGTTTATTATAATTAATGGTTTTTGTGAACAAAAAAAATTTTGAATGGGTTGTGGCTTGGTTTGTTTTGCTTTCAAGATATTCTTTCATGAGGCAAAATGAGTGGAAAAATTACTTCAGTATTACACCTTTCCCTACTAAATGTGTTCTGCTTCTGTCTAAAGACCTTTTTGTTGTAGATTTCTAATGTTCAGAAATGTGCAGTAAATTTTTGTATATATAACCAGAATTATCCAAAGAAACTGTCTTGTGAAGACAAGTATCCCTAAAACCCATCAAGGTTTGCTTTTTAATTTCTTTGACTTCTTTTAATCCAATATATAGCATTTTACTAAGAGTTTTTGAAAACTGAGGCTAAAAAATATTCATGATAGCACCTGTGGAATTTCAGCAGCAAGTTTTCTTACATGCACAGTCTTCAATGCACTCTACCAAAACCAAAAGATGAACACCATCCACCCCACACCCACCTCCTAAAATTCCTCACAGTTTAACAGCGTAGATTTAATGTTGCTTTGAATTTGACTCAAGTAATAGCATACCCTCAAGTTTTCACCGACTTTCATGCTCAGACTGACTGAAAATTTCACTTTTCAGAGTAAGAAATGCATCCAACCTTTAACTATCAATACTGGGTAAATTACCACTTACCACTCTACTTGATGGCACACGTTGAAACTGAATACTGAGTTCTTTTTCATGCGGTAAATACAAGTGGAGCGTTGCACACAAAGCCCAAAGCTTATCCATCTGAAAGTGATTATGAAGTGCTTTTGCTTTTTGTGACCATAAATACAAATTAAAGACTTACAATGAGAAATATAGTTTCCCATTATACAGATGGCACCTCAGTGCTAATAGAACGAAAAAAAATGTATTTTTCTATTCAACAGAACAAATATTTTGCAAATTTGAGTGCTTCACATTATGCACCAATTTTTCCTGTTCCTTCTCGAGATTTGAATCTCCAAAACTTGTTTCACAGAGCAGTGTAAGTCATAACAGTGTGTGAGGGAAAGCAGGAAAAACTACTAAATCCAAAATTTCTAGACAAGCCTGACCCAAAAAGTTCATAGTCTCTCACGTTGAGCCCTCTTATCTGAATGTCACTTACATAACACTTCATAAGTTATGAAAACACAAATTCAATCAGCAGCAAAATTTTTTTACCTCTGTTCTTTATTTCCCATGCTTTTAAATCCCAGTTCTCAACTATACTGCCCAAAAGTGTAGGCAAACTTGAAAGGAGGGGGAAAAAAGATTCTTAATAGGAATACCCTTAAGCAACAGGAAGCCTGTTATGTTGTCTTAACATATTAAGAAATTTAAAAGGAAGAGAAAAATTCACTGTCCTTATTTCAGCTGGGATAAAGTTCATTTTCTTCTTAGAAACTGGTACAGTGCTGTGTTTTGGATTTAGTAAGACACAATGCTGGTAACACACTTGTGTTTCTATTGTTACTGTGCAGTGTTTACCCCGAGTCAAGGACTTTTCTGTTTCCCATGCTCTGCCAACCAGGTGGTGCACAAGAAGCTGTGAGAGGGCATGGCCAGGACAGCTGACCCAAACTGACCAAAGGGATATTCCACACCATAGAATGTCATGCCCAGTATATAAACTGGGAAGGCTCAATCACTGCTCAGGGACAGACTGGGTACTGGTCAGTAGGTGGTGAGCAACGCTTTTGTGCATCATTCATCTTTCTGGGGTTTTATTAATCTCTGTTCTTTGTTATATCTTTTTTCATTACATTATTGTTGTTGTTGTTGTTGTTATTGTTGCTATTATGACTATTATTATTATTATCATTATTATTATTATTATTATTATTATTATTATTATTATTAAATATAATTTTATATATGTATTGTATTGGTGGCAGGAATTGTGACCAAGCAGCTGCACAGTACTTATTTGCTGGCTGGGGTTAAACCACAAAAAATTCAGTAAGCTTGGTCTGAGTATATGAATATTTCAAATATTATGTCTAAATCAGGACATGTGTCTCAAGACTCATGAAAAGAGGTACTCTTGTAAGACCAAATAAAAGTTTTTTAAGATTTTTTCAATGCACAAACCCTTTAGAAAATCTCAAATAAAACCAGGAAAACCTAATGCTGAATATATATGGTTTAATACACATGCTTTATATTCTGTTAATATATTATTGGATATTTACACTATATAAAGTAAAATTATGTTATTACAGCATTTATTTCTATATTAATATAATTTAGTATTTTATCATCTATAAAATATATCAAGATATCAAGATATACATTGCAAAGAACTGCTCAGAACTTAATTTGATTGTATTATTTAAGCTGAGAGAAAAGATTATTTGTACCAGCAGGAAAGAGAAAGATTACTAGTAAGGGAACAATTCTTAATGCATCAGACAGATGGGCACACATTTGCCTGGGGAACACTGAAGTCTAAGCTGAAGTTTGGGGAAACCACAAGGTATTATAAAATGATTAAATGTTAGGATGGCAATGCCCTCTAGGTGTTCCCTCGCCAGCATTGGGGAAAGCATCCCGGGCACCTCCAACCTTGGAAGTCATACACAAGTGTGGTTGGAAAGAAAACAGATGCATTGTCATGCTCCAGGATACATTTATGAGATATACGACTTTCAACAAGGGACTCTTAAACCACCCTTATCAAAAGGTTTGTTTAACTCTATAGTACCTTTCATCCTACCTCTCAAATAATTTCCCTGTATCACCTCCATCCCTTCCCAAATACAGAACATGCCCATTTTCCCTTTTTCCAGTGGCACTGGTTTGGTTGATTTTCTAGCATGATTTGGTATTTATGATATGGATACCCTGTTAATTTCCATGCTGGTTATTAATTAATTCTGCTTAGATAACTTCCCCCTCATTTGTTATCTACAGAATCCTGACATGTTCGTGTCACTGTCTTGTTAGTGATGCTGTAGGTCAAGGTGGGTCATCTGCACAAACATCAGTCTGCCTTTGTAATCTGCAGCAACCTGGAACTCCTCATGTTTTTACCTTGTTAGTGGTGCCACAGGTCAGGGTTAGCCATCTGCAAACCCTAATCCATAAGTCAAGCATGTCCCTGAATTTTAGAAGCAAATAAAGGCAAGCTTTGTATGTGTCCCCTGAAAATTGGGACTTTAAGGTTAGCAATTGATGAGGTGTTAGTGACAAATGCTTACTTAATGATGACTTTTCTGATCATTAGAAGCCTTGTACAGGCAATATCAAAAGATTTAACACAATGTAGTCATTCCTACAATTCTTTGTTTTCAGCAGATTTGTCTTGGTCTTGCAAAAAAACTGTTTTCCAGTTTCCTGCTTAAACACAACTCCCTTTATTTAGACCAAGTTCAAGGATCCATCCAATGCAAAGATCCATTCATGTCATGTTGAATATGGAACATGCCAAACAAGCAATGCTGGTTTTCAGCATTTGGATTTAAATTTAGAGGTGATGTCTAAGGTTTTGGTGACTGCAAGCTGCCTGCTTTAGATTTTCTTCAACCCATTTCATTGAACTGCTAATAACATTTTTAATTACAAGCTGAGAAAATCTTCTCATTATTTAAAGAGCAGAGTTTAAATACAGCTTTTATTTTCATAGCTGCATTTTAATCACCATTTTAATAATTTATGCTCACTCTCCACCAATATGGAGACACAAATCTCTACCTGAAGTTGGAATTAGCACCTTCCATAAACTGGATAATAAACAACCAATATACCATCAGTGGACATCTGTTTAGATTTCTGAAAGACTTGTATTATCCTCATCTAGCATCAAAACAAAATCTATTAGACAAACCCACCTCAGTACCTGCTAAGATCTCTTTTTCCTTGTTAATTCTCATTAGTATTTGTGCAAATAGTATAAGAACTCCATGGAGCATAAGCATATTATTACTTCAATATCCTAAGATTATTGCAATTTAGCCAAAACTTGTGAGACATACTTACTTCCACCCATTTTCTTAATTCTCTCCATACAGAAAAATCACGTATAACATGTTCAGCAATGCATTAGAGGTCTTTCCTTTTTACGTCTCTCAGTTAATTTTTTCCATTTGATTTCTAGTAAGAAGTTGTTATTACCTACAAGCCTGACCAATATAAAGGGTACACAAATAATTCCTAATCAGGATTTCCATTATTTATTTATTTTATCTTATTTAATTTTATTTTTTTACCTGTGGTTGGGAGGAGGTATCAATCGACTGCTGTTGTCACTCTGGGCAAGAAGAGGAATTATCTGGATGCAGACACCATACCTTTCAAAACCGATGCAAGTAGTTATAACAGCTATTTTTGTTGCAGGGACTGAAGAGATTAATTTCTTCTTTTGAAGCGTATCTTTGGTTCCTTCAATACACATTTTGCTTAAGTTTCAAGGACTGAGACATGAGATAACATGAGGTCCTCAACTCAGGCAAATTGTTCCAGTCCTTGATACTCAGGAAGGCTGAAAGTGAAGTAAGTGAAGTCCATCACAAAGATCATTGGTGTTATAGACACCTCACTAAATCATCCAATTCTTGAACTCTGACAGTATCTGACATCTTAGTCTCCAAAAATGCTGTCTAGAACATTCACATTACTGCATACAATTTTTCAAAACATATATCCATGAAGGGGGCAAATATATGCTTATTTATTTATCTTGGAAAAGTGCAGCTCAGGCTCTTAAGTGACTCTTCTAATCGGTTGTTTTTTTGGTTGGATATTTTTGTATAGCTTTACTCAATGCCTTCACCTCTACCCTCTTTTACCATCATAGTCCAATTTTCTCTGTTCAAGTTCTCTCAGATATTTAGATATTTTTAGACATACCCCTAGGATTCAATTGGTCACACATCACACACATACTTCTTGCACCTATGCTTACCTTGATAGACATTTTTAATTTTGCTAATGTGATAATGTGAATTATATAAACATTTGCTTTGTTTTAGTGTACTGTAACATTGTTTATCTCATGTTAGAAGGTTGTAGCTTGGCAGCAGGAGGAAAGCTGCCTGTTATTTTTGCTCTGAATTGGGTTAAAACTTCTGTAAAAGGAGAAGATGGTAACTTGCTTGAGATGGCTGAGCACAGGTAATTGCAAGGTGTTATGAGAGAACAGATTGAGGAAGCAGGGAGAGAAGAAATGACAGATGGTTTTAGCTCAAGGAAGGAGGCTACATAGCACTAGCAGTGGTTTAAACATTTTACACAGACTTGCTTGTTCAGTTGCTGTAACTTTCCCTCCAGTGCAGCCCTCACACACTAATACTTCAGTGTACAAAAACCTGACCATTTCCTTTGAGTTTCCGCAGAAAGCTATTCCAAAGATGCTAGGCTGACTGAGTAGGCAACTAGTTCTTCATTTTTCCGGCCAAATGGTGTAAGCTCTTTGACCTAGCAGCATGCCTAGTCCTTGAGAAAAGGCTATATTGGTTTTTGAAATTTTTATCAAAGCTTATGAGTACCTAAAAGGAAGCCTACAGCATCATCCTGGGCTCTCAATCACCCATAGTGCCTGTGGAGTTTGTCCTGTGCCTACCTTTTAAAATTTTTATTTTTGAGATCTACATGGAAAGCTTCTCAAGCTTTCATTTTGGAAGCTTCATCACACTGGTGGAATTTTTCTTTATAGCTTCAGAAAAAGGCCTGGAGGTATATTTGGTAACTATAGACTTCTCTATAAACTCTTAGGTTCTTCTAGTTCAAAATTATATTGCTTATAGTTCAGTGAAGACCCATAAGTACTGCAAGCATTTCTGAATCTGTAAACCTCACCACGATTCACAAAAATACAGCCTCTTACACTGCATTAAATTCTAAATATTTCATATGAAATCCAAATTATAAACAATATTTACATTTTTTCACACATATTCTCATTCTGTCACCGTAGAAGAGTCATGCTAATTTACCTGCTCTGTTGATCAGCATTTCCCAAGTCTTATAGAGACAAACCAATTTTGATTATGCATTTTGGATTTTGAATATAATTAACAGATTATTTCAAAAGAAGCTACATACTTCTGTACTATAAAGCCTGAAGGGTCATTTTTTTAAGAACACAGGTGATAGATTTAAAAATTGCTCCATTATGACTGGATTTCACTATCTGGCCAAATTGTTGCTGTCAAGGTTATTAATCAAGGTAGAAAGAACTGCACTGTACAATTACACAAGGGTCAGTACAGGTGAATTTTTTTGCTCTATTATTATTTTTGCTTCAAATATTGCAAATGGCAACTACACAACATGTTTCACTGCCTAATTAAGTGATTTTAGGGGCTCAGCAGCATCTCATCCCTGAGAAAGGGAATTAGATGACCAGCTGATTTATGTTGTGGTTCATCACAGTGCATGCATCCCTATAAAAAGTGCAAAATCCAAAGATAATGAAACTGTGGTTTTTGTAGAACAACAGGCTGTAAGTGCCATCTGATGAGGCAGGAAAGGGACTACAAACTTCAATCCAGCTGCACACAACCCAGAAAAAAAGGCAAGAAACTATATCAGAAAGCCAAGAGTATGCCCTTTTTTATCATTTTAATAAAGTTCCATCTGTACAATGGCTTTAACAGTTGCAGAGATCATTTCTAAAGGGACAAGAATACCACATACACTGGCAGAAGTAAAACATAAAATAACACCTGAAATCTTAAATCCCACTCAGGTACCTGGTTTGAAGCAGACCAATCGAGTCAAACTCCCCAAAAGGAGAGACAATAACACTAGAAGGAAAAAATTAAAATATGTATTGAAATGAAAACAGAAAAACATGAGAAAAACATGAGAACAACATGAGAGAAAATAGAGCTGTGAACTCCTGAATGCTTATATTTGAAAACATGCTTCAGTAATGAAGAATAACTTGAAAGAACCAACACAAAGATAATGATAAACCAAAAGCAAGAAGTTAATGGAGCAATTCAGAGAACCTTGTTGTATCGAAAATTCTTTGAAGTTTACTTAAGAAAACTGTATCTGGTCCCCTGTTGATACCAGAGTGATCTTTCTTCTCAAAATTTAAAGTCACAAAAAGAGGCTTTTCCTTCTTTTCCTTTGTGAAACACTAAACCTGCCCATTTACTGATTCTAATATAAATATGCATATTTCAGTTTTCAGCTTCTAGCCTAGATAAAAAGCAGTCAGAATTAAACATAGACCATTTTCCAAATAAACTAGGAGATTTATTTGCATAGATATCCAAATCTCTATTTCAGCTGGTCAAAATATTTTTGTACTGTTAACGATATTAATGTCTGTATTGTATTCCAGTACACCAAACTGTTTTACTTATTAATCTCTGTTTCACTCATAATTATTTCAATGATAACATGATAAAAAAGTTCTGTACAGAAATAAAACTGTGTCTTCCATAAATATTTTATAAATAGGTGCATCACATATATATATATATGAAATTGCAGAGCTAAATAGTTTATCTATATCATGTTAACAAACCTCTCTAGGAAGAAAGGGCTTTTATTAAGCAAAATGATGAGTGGGACCATAAACTCTGACACTTCAACCACTTTAACTCATGATGAATAAACTAGACCTTCTCTCTGCTGATGCTTTAACAAGGATTAACCTATGAAAGTGTTTCCAGCAAAAGAATTTCAATTAGTTTTTCCTACTAATTTGATTTTTCAGTCTCACTGATATAGTAAGCAAATCTGAAATCTGAATATTCAACTGAATTGGAGGAGTATTCAATTGTATTGAATGAGTACTCAATATAGCAAATCTGTTCAAACATTTATTCATTTGTCTTATTAACAGTCTTTCTGTCCTAAACAAACCAAACTTTTTGGCATCCAAGATATTAAAGACTTAGTTTTACATCTGTATGAATGCCAGTAATTTCTATTTAAATTTAATTTTCCCTGACAGCATTTTCATAGTATTAAGAACTATTTCATGGTTCTATAAATATTTTACATGTCTTACAACAGTATTTCCTAATGGCTGATTTCTTATATGCTCTCCATTTTTCCACAAAGCTTTAAAGTACATAGTGGGTGTGGGTAACTTACAGTTTGTTTGTTTCCTCAGGTCGGTAGCTGGTTTAGTGGCAGTATTACACTAAATGACAGAATAGGACACACTGATGTCAAATTATTAGACTGGAAACAAGCCTGAAGATGCCTGGAGAGAATCTGCAGCACTACATCTGGATAATTGCTCTTTTGAGAAGAGTTATTTGACAACCCTTTGATAGAATGGTTTCTGAAAACAGCTCAGAGTTATTAAGCAGAACAAACACCAGCCAAGCCTCCACGGGACAGGGTTCTTCGTTTGTTGTTTTCCTCCATGCTGCAGACATGGCAAAAGAAGCTTAAACTACCCAGGTGGGAATACATGGCATGAAGAAAAGATCAACTTCATACAGATTTTGTATATCTATACAAGTTAGGTATCTGTCTTGACACAAGCATGGTTAATTTTATTCGTAATAAGAACTTGTAAGAAAGAGGCAGAATGGACTCTGACCAGTTTTACACATACTAACAAATATCAGTGTCACAGAAAGTTAGATTAAGATTCGAGAAGCATGCATATCAGGAAAACTCTGGAAAAATTCAGCAAAACTCTCCCTGTAGCAAGCACATCCTTAACTTTCCTGATGGATCTGGATTTATTTCAATTTTGCTTCAGTATTTTAGAAAATAGGTTGGAACTAAAGAAAATATCTACTGTTTTTTGGTGGGGTTTTTTTCAGTTTTCAACTTTTTTTTTTAAAGGTAGTGAAAGGTTGGTTCAGGTAAAAGCTTAATAGCACAGGATCATTAAAACACACACAGGTTTCACACTGATTTCTTCCATTGCCAAAAATTATTAGAATCTTCATTTTCTCCCTCTCTGTTCATCTCATCTTTCAAATTGGTATGGTTCAATTTTCTGTATCTAATCAATAAGTAATTGGATATCCACATCTCCCACTTCCCTAGACAATCCCCTAGACATGAAACTAGATCACACTCATTTTTAATGTTCAGATGTAAGCACTTTATGAGACAAGGCAGAAATCTAATGGCACAGTGAGAGAATTCCATTGCACATCCAACAGATTTAAAGTCAAGACAAACTGGGATACTCTTTTAAAGTGAGGTATACTACCTAAAGAAAGAGAATGACATTAAAACAAAAACTCACATTTCCTGGAAGTAATGCTAAAAGTTCTGAGAATTTAAGTGAGAAGTGGCACTAAAAATGTTTTGGCTTATACTCAAAATTTTTTGGAAAATTCAGTCTTAGCTTACAGGTAGTTTCAGGATGACAGAACACTTGCGTGTTCTAGCAGTAGTATCATTTACTTTATATCACATTACACTGTGGTCAGGGTGGTTGGTCATGTCCAATCATGTCATCACTTGCAATAGTGATGACCATATAACAGAGCACTGGGACAGTTGTCATTCAACATCTTTAATAGAACATGTTCTAAGCAACTTTTCAACTCACATGAGTGTTTCCAGTTCTTAAGGTCTATCGAAGTGCCTACCTCAATGGCAATTAGAGTACTTGAAGGAAATACCACTTGTCTTCTCAGCTTTATATCACAAAAAACGTGCAAAAGTCATAGCTACAGTCAAACAGAATACAGGATTAATATACCAAATTCAAAAGTTGTCTTTGTAGGTTTCATTTCCTCCTATGTTGAAGGAAGTTCAACCCATAATTTTTCAAAGGTTTCAACAGATTAAAGTCAATCAGAAAAGTAAGCAAAATGAATGACAGTATTCATGAAACACCTGTTTCTATTGCAAATCACTATTTTTGCCTCTTTTCTCATATGAATAACCACCTTGGGCACCAAGTAACTGAACGGAATTAACATAATGAAGAACAACAGCGAAAAAAATCAAGACAAGTTATTCTGAAGAAAAAAAGTATTTGGAGTATTGAGATTTTTGAAGAAATATATTATCCCTATTCCGCACCTCTCAACACCTCCACCTCTAAACAGCAGCGTACAAAACATTACAAGAACCAAAAGAATATTTGATTTCCACCAAAGCAGCTAATTCTAGTTATCTCTGTTTTAGTGATGAGAGGGGATTTAAAGTGGAAATAATGGTTCTGAAGAAGATTGGATTTTTCCTTTTTGGAAATGACTATTAAATGGAGACATTTGGCCATCACTATTTAATGCTTTTTTTCTGCATTCTGCCCATATCCATTCTGAAATGAGGCTGAGATACAAATGAACTGTCTCTGTGAAGCATGAATGCAAAAATATGGCTTCTGAAACTGAAAATTATGTCATAAGAGTTATTACCTCAGTTGTAGAAGCTACCAGGGCTTGAAGAAAACAGAAAATTACAGTAAAGTAAATATGATATTCATGGGAATCAGTGTGGAACAGCAAGCATACAATAGTTGTAGCATGTGTATCTCAAATTACTTGACAATTTCCACATGCAGTAAGATACTTTAAGGCCTTCCAAAGCCCTCTTCTATACCCTCCAGTGGCTGGCCACACAAAAGCAGTGATTACAGCTCAGAAAGACTTTTCAAATGCGTTCTGAAACCTGCTTATGATTGATTGTCATTAAAATTACATTGAGTGCTTGCAATATATTTTAATGTTGTATTGATGGAAGTAGTCTGAACTGATCAATACTCATATGCAGCTTGCTCGTATTCACAGGTGTTATGATTGACATAAATAGTAAAGCACTTGGGGTTTTTTTTAGCATATAGTCTTTCTAAGCTATCCAGAAACAAACAGCACTTACTTTCACATGCTCTGCACATTAGAGTAAGAAAGTACCTGACCAGCAGCAGTAGAGACCAATAGGAGAATTTTACATTGCCCTAGGATCTAACACTGTCACCTAGCTCTCCTTCATCTTTATCGCTCATGCAATGAAACTTCCCTAAAGCAGTCTCCAGGACTTTTTTTTTTCCCCCCTCATTGGACATGTAGGGTAAAACCACCTCTATTCATGTGGAATGATTTTGTATTTTATCTCAGTCTTCAATATTTCATTCTCTGCATCAAATTTTCAGTTAAAAATAAGCATATGCAGCCTCTTAAATGTTTACTTTTTACTTTTTTTTAATGATACATTGAGGAGCTTCTGGCAAAATTATGACTTTACTAAGTATTTCAGATATAATGTGACCTGAAACTGACAGAGGTAGAAAGAGGCAAAAAAAGGTGAAATGGGGAGGGATTCCACTGATTTCAGCTGCAGAGCTATGTTCTATTAATAGAAATTCTGGTTTGGAAAAAGTCTTTAAAAATACAACTGATGTAAGAGGTCTCAAATCATAACCATGACCAATGTTTCCAGACTTCTGTTGTTAACAAAAAGGAAATTGTCTCTCATTTGATGAATCAACAGCACATTAACAGAGACAGCTTTTCCCAGCAATACTGTGGGCAGAATTATCTCTGACCATAAAATTTTAAAACATTTTTTGTCATTGGGTGAATTAGTAGTAATGGAAACAAAATTCCTGTAATTATAAAATTATATTAAAAAATTTAAATTATATAAAATTATAAAAGGCACCTTTAGTCCACCCTCCTGCTCAGTTAGTCCATCAACAATTCAAGTCAGCTGGTGCTTTTTCTGTCAAAGACTTGAAAAGCTCTAGGATCCAGATACCACTCCCTGTTCCACTGCAGCACTAATCTCCTATGTAAATGTTTTCTCCTGATGTCCAACATGAACCTCCCAAGACGCAACCTGAGAGTATTTCTCTTGATTATCACCTGCCACTGAAGAGGGGAGTTTATGTCCACCACTTTTGTCACACTTTAAAGTAGCTACAGGCCACCCTTGTAAGCTCTTCTTAAGCAGAACAAACCAGCCCACTTTCCTCAGCCTCTCCTCATGGGACATGTGTACCCCAAATCCCTGTAGCAGCTCTCCAATGGACCCTCTCCAGCTACTCAACACTGGGCTTGAAGCAGGGAGTCTCACCTGGACACAGAAGCCCCTGTGTGTCTTCATAAGTGTCAAGCAGAAAGTAGCTTCCTTCAAAGGCCCTAGCCATGCTCACCCTAAGGACTTCTAGTGCATGGTTTGCCTTTTTTAGGGTAAGAATACCTTGCTGACCCATAATCAGCTTGACACTTACAAGGATATCCAGTCCCTTTCCAACAACCCTGTTTCTCTGACAGTCAGCCTGTGATGCATGGATTATTCTACTGCTGGTGCACACCTGTGCATTTTTTTTGTGCTGAAATTAATATGTTCCTGTTTTCCCGAGCCTCAAGTTTCCCAAGTTCTCTCTGGATTGAAGTTTTAGAGTTTAGTATGGCAGTCATTTCACCCCATTTGCTGTCATCAACAGATCTGATAAAAGTGCAGTCTGTGTCATGACACAGGCTAGTGATAAAGATATTCAATTACCTGGGCTGCAGTACTGACCCAAAGAGCACTCTGCTTCTTACCAGCGACCAAATAGATGTTCAACCAATGATTACTTGATTACTACATTTTATATATGAAGATCCAGCCAATGTTCAGTCCATTTAATTATCCTTATTTCCAGTACATACTTCATGAGCTTCCAAGTGAAAATACTATGGCAGATGGCATAAGAAATCTAACTAAAATTAAGGTATATTGCATGCACCACTTTCTGCTTCCTCTTCCTCATTTCAATGTAGAAACTAATTACGTCAAGCATGATTTAGCCTTCATAAGTCCATGTTGGCTATTCCTGACTATCTGTTTGCCCAGACAGCAAAAATTTAGACAGATATTAACAGGAATGAGAAACTACTTCATGCAGAAACTTACTAAAACTTGGACAAATTTGCCACTCATTGCCAAAAAATGGACAAATTCAGACAGGTTCTAAACACTGAGAAGAGATAATTAAACCATGAAATCTGTAATGGACTTGTGGAATGTGACTATTAATACAGGATTGTTAAAATGTATATCACCTGAGAGAATACTTTAATGCTAATTAAGTTTTATAGCACACCATAATTCTAATGAGTCATGGCTCAGTTACAAGAAAGAAGAACATTTGCTAAAACAGGCATTTACTCATGCTAAATCCATCACTCAGCTTAGATTCAGAACCATTTACTGCTAGCATTAATTATAAGCTCAAATGAATCTTTTCAACCAAAAACTCTCTTTTAGAACCAAGTTTCACATATATAGCTGTATGGAAGGAAATTTTTTTCAAACACCTTACCTGCCAATCCCAGATAAAACTATGTCATATGATTGCATTCATATTCTTCTCCATGAAAAGCAGTTTTTGTCTTAAACCACATGGTCTGTCTGGTAAGGCTTCCGTTTCTCCTATAGCAGTGAAGTAAATGAGCAACAATTAGAAAGCAGGTGTTCAAGTACAGCTTTGCCATGATTCCAGACTATGAACACAAAACTTGCTCACTTATGCAGCTCCACAGACTGCTCCAGAGATTTCACTCTGATTTCACAGCAAAGTATTTCACCTGATTTCACCTGAATCATCTTCATTTTTTGCAGTGCTCCATAAGGAAGACCATGGATATGGCCAGGATTACATCACAGAACATGGTGATCTCTCTCATAACAGTAGATATTGCGTTACTTTACAAACAGCTTAACTATTATTCTGATTATGCATACACTTCTCTACAACCCATTGGTATAACTCTCTGGCAGCTAAAACGAGTTAACATCTTGTTAAGTGGTAGAACTGTGCAAAATTTGGGGTGACCACTTTGAAATAAGGGTGACAATGCTCAGAACAGAAACATGAAACAAATTGAAAAAGAATAGAACAAAGGACTGTAGTACAGAAGAACAGCATTGATACAAAACTGACACGTCTTCTCTAAGGGAAAATAAAACTACTGAAATAAAAGATATATTTTTATCATTACACAATAACAACAGGTTCACCACACTGGAAGCAGATGTGGAAGAGAACAATCATTCAACAAACCTTTAGCAGAGTCAAAATCTCTAAATCTTCAGGTATGAACAATATTAATTTAAGTGACTACATGGCAAGGCCACCCAGGTCAAAACACACATAACAACAGAAACAGCAGCAAGACAGCAGCATGCTGAGTATCAGAAGGAGAATTTGTAACACTTAGACAATAAAGGCCTTATGGCAGACCCTTGGTTTTGCTGACATTTTTCCTAAATAACTTTAAGAATTACAGATTTTTTTTTCTTGGTTTCAAAGGAGAGAAATCATGCAAATTCTTTTTGACCAAAGAAATTGCTAGCAGTAAAAGAAAACTTTGCTAAATAGATGCTGGGAGTTTAGGGAAGCAAGAAAATAATGTATTTCAGAAGAATTTGTACCTTTTATCTTCTAAAATGCATGAAAATATACTGCTGCATAACTTTTAACTTCCACTTTACTAATTTAAGAGGAAAGTTCTACATGTCAAAATGTGATCATTTGGGCTGGGTTTTTTTAAGAAATCAAGAAGTTAATTCATTTTTCTAATCATCATCTCTAAGGATTTAAACATATAGTTTCACTGAACAAATGAACAAATCGTTGGCATTCCAGTCACAGTGATCCTGTGAACAAACTGGCAGAGAAAGAAAAAAAAAAAAAAAAGGTGTAAGAGGAGCAGAGGGATGAAGAATGACAAATGAAACTCAAGTAACATGTGATAAAAAGGGCTGAGAAAAAACAATGGTCCAGAGTTGGATAAAACCATTCAAATATTTGTGTTCTTTCTAAAGACAAGGAAGTAAATAAAAATCTAAGTGAAAGAGTGGAGGGGGAATAGAGAAGTTTCATTGTTTGTTGGTAGAAAGAAGTCTCCAGTAAAGCGTATACGCTGCAGTTCCTTATGAAGAAGAGAAACACATGAAATTATTTACATTCTTACATCTTACTAAAGTAATGAACAATCAAGAATAAAACACATTGTATCAATTGCTACCCTGACAAGTGTTAGAAATTTAAATTGATATTTGTTACCTTTAGCAGAGACTCCAAATTACACTGGGAAATCAGAAAGATAACAGGAATTACCCTTAAAAAACTCAATTGTGAGGATAACACTGTTTACAAATTTAGACAATAATAATGCAATCATTTGCTTTACTGATTCTATCACACATATTTAATGTCATTTCCACCACTTACGTGACTCATCAGCAATAGCCTACTAAAAGTTTCTAACAATCAAATATAAAAATTATACTATTCAAATAACTCTGAACCAGATTCTCAAATTTAGCTTGTGCTTTTGGACATTTTTTTTTTCCCAATGACTGAGGCAAGATCCCTGTTCCACACCTCAATTTCTTCTCTTTGGTCTCTGATACCTCTCAAAAAACAAAACAAAACAAAAATAAAACAAACAAAAAAAAACTTCTTAAATATTTTCCTCTATATTTTTTAATAGATTAGCTTATTCCATAGTAATAAGAAACTTTGGAGAAAAGGGGCTTACTATGAGTTTTTTGGAAGAGACATGAGCATCATTTCCTAGATGCCATCAGGCGAATTACCATTCCTTCCACCACATTGTTCTATCCTGCTCTCCAACAGTTTACATGTGACCATGACACGTAAGTACATCTTTGTATTTCGTATCACCAGCCTTTAAATTACATTTTAACAATTTCCTACTGTAACCATAGAATGATTCAAAGAATGTCTTGAGTTGGAAGGAACCCTTTTTCCAAGCCCTCAAGGAAGACCAGGGCAGAAAGCAGTGCCGAGTTCTCTTCGTCTCCTGTCTCTTCCAGGCCGTTGGCCCAAGCCTTTTTTTCTGACTCCTGCAGGTGCTGGTTCCATTGAACCAACACTGGCTCCAGCCCTGCCCCCCGGGATCACCTTAAAGGCTCAGTAGCCCTGGGCATTAAGCAAACAGTTAAGGAATAAAGCGGCTTCACCATGTCACTCCA
>VZTX01014915.1:49660-77781 GCA_013400915.1 Pardalotus punctatus
CCCTTTTTCCAAGCCCTCAAGGAAGACCAGGGCAGAAAGCAGTGCCGAGTTCTCTTCGTCTCCTGTCTCTTCCAGGCCGTTGGCCCAAGCCTTTTTTTCTGACTCCTGCAGGTGCTGGTTCCATTGAACCAACACTGGCTCCAGCCCTGCCCCCCGGGATCACCTTAAAGGCTCAGTAGCCCTGGGCATTAAGCAAACAGTTAAGGAATAAAGNNTTTTAGTATTCCATTTTTTGTTTTGTTTGTTGCGTGAAAGAACAAGAAACTTTCTTTTATGCAGTTTTCACTTTCACAGGGTCAACTGGTCTCTCAGTTTCCCTCAGAGATTATGTTGTGACTCCAAAACCATCTAAATAAAAAAATAAATAATTTTTTTAAAAAATTTAAACAAATAAAAACCCCCACACAAGCATTTTATCCAGATTTTTAAAAGCCCAGTTCTCCTAAGGTGACCAATTTAAAGTGTTAGGACATAGTAGAAAGTCAAATCAAAATCATCAAATGATCCCTCATTTTTGAAAAAACAGCGAACATTCTAAGGACTTCTATCTCAGTCCCCTGTGATTTCAGGTGAGCAGATCAAGGAATCACCTTCACAAACTAATCAAACACCACCCTAGTATTTAATATTACACCTACAGCTCAATTCATTTATCTTAGTAAAAACTGATGAGTCTCCACACATGGTAATGTGCACTGTAAGAGCTCAGACTTTATATACTGTGCAGTTCCATCCCTTCTATTATTCCAATACTTCACAAAACCTACTTCCTTCTGTATGAAATCCTAGTTTATTAATATATCGTCTTTTCCTTCCAAGAGAGCAAATTATTCGCAAAATCATCATAGACAAATTTTACTAATCCCATCTTTTAGTTTTGATACCTTCAGTCCACACACAACCTGTTACCTCCATTTCAGTCAATTCATCCATGATTTTAAGGCCAAAGCTGGGAAATGCTATGTTTAAGAGACAATTTGGAAGCTTGAGAGTCACCTTTGATTTTATAGCACTCACATGCTCAAATGTTCAAAACACATAGATTAACATATTTTACTGCAATTTGTTAATTTCATATATGCCACAGGGTTTTTTGGGTTCTGTATTAAAAAACAATAAAAAGAAGCATTATTGGATGCATGCATCTCCTTTAAAGAACTTTAAAATATATTTATGATCAGCTGAGGGAACTCTAGTTATTGTGCTGATAACAGTGGATAACAGCATTTGAGGGAACAGCAAGTAATACAAAACCAGTCAGTCACTGGGAAGATTACAAATGAAATTGACAAATTTAAGTCTGAAGAATTTGTTTTCAGATATATTTACTGAATTCTACATACAGCGCAAAAAAAAATGTTATGAAAAATTTTTTAGAAAATTATTTTGGTAGCTCAAGTTCATAGTGAGCAAAAATCTGTTACACCTCAAGATTAGTTGCAAAATGGCATATAAGTATCTTATTGATTGTGAGGTAATTTTCCTGCTGGAGTGATGTGTTGGTTTATTCTCATTCTAAATTTCTGACCCAGTCTTGAGTCATTCTTAATAGGACAATGTAATCTTATACATTTTTTAGACTTGATTATTTCAAATTACTCATCACCATTTTGAAGGAAATAACAGTCAAAGTAATTTTAATTTGCATATATTATTATAAAACCTTTCAAAATAAAAGAACCACATGGCTCATAAAAGAAAGTGCAGGAATTGATAACTGCTTGTATTTCTATATTTCTATCAGACACATAACAACCAGCAATTCCAGTGTACTGATGACATTAAAAGAGTGGTTCTTCTTTCCTTATCTGTGCTTGTTATTTTCCACATACAAGGAAGGAGTAATATTGATTTTATTCACTTCCCGTCTATTTTGTTTTCATAGAAGCAAATAATTTTGAGACAGAAAGACCAAAAATTATAACAAATATTTCAGCTATGATGAAACATTTCTATATTTATACAACATGCAATATTTACTTGTTAAACATTTCTTTTTTATTTTAAATCTATGAATGAATCATTAGATTGATTAGCATATTATTTTTTCATGTCTTTCTGAACAATTTCCTTGTTAAAGTTTAGATAAGTCTTAGTCTGAAGAGACCAATATTATCTCTTATTTTGCTATTCACCCATTTCCAATTGTAGTGACTTTTCTTTACTTTAAAGAAGCCATAAGTTGGAAAACAGAGTAAATAAACTGACTGTGTCATAACCTCCACATTGCTTCAAAATAGCTACAAAACTTGATTTCAAAGCATCTCTCTCTCCATCCCTTCTTTTATCAGGAGAGTACTAAATCTGCCATCCATTCGCTTATTAAATCTATTAATTCATACTTCTACTAGATGGTATTTATGACTCTGTGTAGTGGTCTTTACACTGTTTCATTGATTTCCATTAGATTTAGGAAAGTAAAATTATGTTAAGCTTTAGGAAAGTAAAATTATGTTAACCTTTATATGTTCAATATTTTTATTTTTAAAATGAAACCTACCATTTCAGAGCAAACAGCACTAATACAAAAAACATTTTCAGGAGGCTTCCTAGCTCCACCAAAAAAAAAAAAAGTGAAGAAATAAACTGAAGGAAATTGCACCAGCAGACAAAACTGATTAATAATAAAACTGAAGAGGATGCTTGATCAGCCTCATAGCCTTTTTCAATGTCACAATGGTGGCCTGGCTTGGTGAAGGGGGGAAGAACAGTTGCTATTGTTTATCCTGACTTCAGCAAGTCATGCAGCACTCTCTTATAAAGTGATCACTTTATAAGAGAAAAAGTGATGAAATACAAATTAGACCAGTGACTGGTGAGGTGGGTTGGAAACCAGCTGAGCTGCCAGACTCAGAGGGCGGCGATCAGAGGCACAAAGTCCCGCTGGAGGGCTGTCGCACTTGGGGACCGAAGAACCACACACGCGCACCGGTCAGAGAAGGCAGGAAAAGAAGGGGACCTCTGAGAGGCCCGACTTTATTTTATACTCCCTTAGAAATTCTCTCGGATAGGTGGAAAGTTTCACGTCCACTCAGCCCCACTGGGCAGGTGACAAGTCCATCAAACATCTCCGCCCAGGGGAGTGGAATGGAAACAATTCAGCACAATTAGCAAAACATGGCTATGTTTACAGAAATATGCATGAGAACTCTTACGGAAAATGAAAACATAGAGAAACTGCAAAAGTCAGGGCAACAGATGGCAGTCACCAGTTATGTGCTCCAGGAGCCCTTAACAGGGCCAGGTTTAACCTCTTCATCAGTGACCCACATGACAGGAAGAGAGTGCACCAGCAGCACCTTGGCACATGACACAGAACTGGGAGATGTTGCCAATGTATCAAATGGTTTTATAGCCGTTCAAGGGACCTCAACAATTTAGAGAAAAGAACCACTTAAAGTGCAACAGAGGGAAACAATCCGCTGCTCCTGCAGGCTCCCAGTGCTACCAAAACCTTGATACCTGCACCCAATACAATGGAATATGAGCTGCTGGACAGCTGTTATTTCTTTCTCAAAGACCTTGGAAACAGCTCTCCAAGGAGTAACTTGCCACTCAAGACCCAGCTTTCCTAGGGATTCATTACAATGTGGAATAGAGCAAGTTTACAACAGAATATTGTCAAAACCAATCCTCATTTGCTTTATTTTGAAATAAGTGATTACCTGTCATCTCAGAATACGTGTCATAGCTGTGTAATCGGCTTTTCTAATTCATAGCACTGCATTGTGAGTGCTTAACTTCCAAGTAGTGCATTACATTTCATAATGGTAGATTAGACTTCCAAGACTTTTTGATCTTGGAATAAAGCTCACTCCTTTTCATTCACAAACCTTTGTTAACTGACCACACACACCTTCACAGATATTTCTATTTCAAACCTTCACAGAGTGTACTCCACTTCAAACACCTAAGGTAATTTATGTTATTTTGATTTCTGCTGCTTCCCTCAGCAGGTAGTAAAATTCAAATTACCAAAAATATAAAAACAAATTTTATCTAAATCCTATAGGGTTTTCACCTAATATAGAAAAGTAAATACGTTTTAAATATTTATGGTGTTAAGAAAAGCATCTAGACCTGTAATACTTTAAAGGAGAAGTATCAACAGTTATTTATCCTCTCATTTAAAATTCAATATAAATGTGTAGTCAAATATTTACACAAAATTGAAGAGGGATTGCTTCAATGTAGTAGTAAAAAGCATTCAAGAAGATGCTATATTTTTTTGTAAAGAAGATTAGAAACATGTACATAGAAATATTTTGAAGTACTAACTTAATGTTTAATTATATTCACGTTGCAGTGCAGCTGAGTCTCTTATCACCTCTCACTTGAGGGCATCATATTTATTTCATTAGCATCAAAACAAAACACAGAAAAGCTGTCATGAAAGCTCAAAGCTACAAATGGATAACTACCAAGGAATCCCCAGTATTTTTTTATTTGAGTGCTCAAATTTATTATTGTTTGAGTCTGACACAAGTACTAGATACTTGTTATTACAACTTCATGTAAAACACAAATATTTATCATACTTATTTACCTATTATCTTATATATGCTAATATGTTCATATCCACCTATGCACAAAGAAGCTTAAGCAACAAATGTCCTCAGGTTTTCTAGAAAAAACAGCTGGACTGTATAACTGTATTTCAGAAAAATATACATTTAAATACCCTAGTGCCGGGGTGATGAGAGTGTGCATTTTCTCACTCTCAGTTTTAAAACAACAAATAATGTAAAAGCTCTTTGCAGAGGAAAATTATAAATTAATGTGTGTTATTACAAAAAGTGTTGGCTAGAATTGAATAAGGCTCAAAATTTTAATCCTTTTTCTGGCATTTCAGTATGTAAATCTGGAGCTGAAATCAACTGCAATTTTTTAGACTTAGTGTTTTGGCAAATTCTGACTGGAAAACTTTCTTCTGACATTTTCATTTAATCCCACCTTCTGAAAGAGAATGCCTAAGTACATTTTTACTGTTGTCCACATAAAAAAAAAAACAGCCTCCATTTGCTTCCTGGACTTTATACTGTGAAAAAGGAATGCAGCAATCAAGTCAAATGTAAAGAGAATTACTGAAGTCACAAATATAATGTGCAAAACCTCATAACCTTTAATGGCTGTCATAAAGCCTTGTACGTACTCACCTTCTGTCTCACTACATATGCTTAGAAATAGTTAATTCTATCATGGTGCCCTAACTGTAAAAAGTGACATAAAAGTAATGCACTATTACACTAGTCCCAAATAAGTCAATTTATAACTGCCACTACTTCCAGTAATTGTCCTGGCTTTGCTTATTTTATGAGTCTATAAAACACATCAACTCCAGCTTTAAATGAAAATAAAAATTTTAAGTACTATAAATCAACTTTTGTTGTCTGGAATGAGGTGAAGGAAGCCCAGAAAAGCAAACTTCCTCAAAAGTCTCTTCAGAGGAATATAGATAAAATTGGTCAGCAGGCTGCTTCACTTCCTCTCTAATAATATATTCCAACTGCCAAACAGGGCTGCTTTTTCTCCCAGTCATTAACACTCTAGAATAAACCTCAGGAGTAGACGTCAAGATCCTGGGACTCTTTCCAAAGTAGATGAGACAGACATGGAGGAAAACTATGGTTGCCTTCAAGGTAGAAATCAGGATACCAAGTTCTACATTGATTGGTACCAGTAATCAAAGTAGAAATTTACCATATAATATTAAAATTAAAGCAAACCCTCATTGAGAAAAACAAACAGAAACTATCTAGCAGTTGCTAGTGATGTTTTCCTTGAAACTCTCATTCCAGCTCACTCTACAGCAAAAGAATGTTAAACATGCCGGAGACAGTGTATTTGTGCACGCTACACGGAAAAAGAAACAAACAAAAAAATAATTATATTAAAAAAATCCAATAGCCATTAAGTGCTATTGTCCCTCATGGATTTCAGGATCAAAGAGATCGGTTCATGAACGGAAAAGACAGAACTGGAAAACTGAACATGCATTTGAGGCAATCACCTTGGCCCATGACTTTTAGATTCCTAGTTCCAGAAAAGAGGTCATTACTACAGATTGAAAGATACTGGGAAACTGAAGGTATTGTCTTGTGAAGACAGCACAGCACCACAAGATTTTAAGTGAGAACATGCAGTGCCAGCAGATCCAGAAGACCAAAGAAAGAGAGACAGATCCAACAGTGTCAGATTCACCAATGAGAAATTGCAATCTATGGAAAATGTGATAAAGCTCTTACTTTCATTTACCACACAGGAGTCAAAGAAAGACTGCATGGTGAATCCCACTGCAAATCCATAGAAGTTTAATTGTTCTTGAACATCAAATTCTCACAGATAATATAGGTTTTGAGAATGACATCTCGTGACTTGAACAAAGAAAAAATATTTCATATTACCTACTCTCAATTCTGAAAAAAGATGGTTTTCTGTTAAGTGAAAAAAGTGCTCTTGCTTTTCTCAAAAGATACAGCTTCAATAAGAACATAACACTAATATTCAAAGTCAGAACCAGACCATCATAAACTGGTGAATTAATTTTAAAAAAAAATTATTGAAATGCTGATAAATGATAAATATTAGGCAGAAGTAAAGAATTTCATTTACAGTCTTATTTTCTTCACTGTTTAACTGAGCCCAGAACATGTCATCTATTCCAAGGACAATTGACATATGCCCCCTGAGAGGAGAATATTCTTGGTCAGGAAGAACCTTTTCTAGTCTTCACTAGTTCCAAGCAAAGAGAAAGTTTTGAATGTTTTAAATAATCAGTAGAAGCAAATAAAACAGAGTTATTGTCAGGCACCAGTAGTAAAGAGTGAGAAATATACACAAACAGTCAAAAATAGTGCCAAGATTCTTATGGGGTAAATTTTTGCAAGTCTCTCTACTTATTTTTTAATACATAGTTTTTTGGTTAAATTATACCTTAGAAACAAGAGTTCTACAAATACACCACTCCACATAATAATATTTTAAAACCAAAATAAATATTAATGCTTGAAAAAAATAAGAATTTTAACACAATCACTGTGCAGGTCATCAAAATCAATTGATAAGTGGAAAGACACAAAAACATATACCACGAAATAAAATAAATTTGTGGTTCAAAGATGTTTTCAATATTGTTCTGACATATTATGTAGATCCTGACCAATACTCTCCCAAATATGTTAAGATTTTATTGTGATAGTGCCAGTTGAGGTACACAGTCATTTTTCTTTTTTTCTCTCCAAAATTAAATGATGAAGTGGAACATGAAGTCAAAGGATATTTAATGTGCTAAAGCCTTGATTTCTATTAGACACTCTAAAAATCTTTAATAAAAGCTCAATTTTAAACATGATTGCTAGCACACAAGAGGAAGACGCAAGAATCAAATCTAATCTGTTCAAGGATTTTACTTTTTCTGAAATGTTGGATAAATTTTAAAAAGACAGAAATAAAATAGCAAACAAATGTCAGATGTATATAATGACAAAGGAAAATCTTGTTCTATTATGCATTATTCTTAGCAGAGTCCCCTTCAAATATTTGTCCTCACTTACTAAAAAAAGGAAACAATTAATTTTAAGGTGAATTGCTATACAGATTTTAAGAGTACAGTAAGGAAAATTTAGGCTAAGAACCCAGGCTGAAAACCCTGCATCTCATCTGAAAAGATGGAAAGATGAACAAAAGCCGTATGTAACATATTCTCTTACGAATACTGTCTGATCTATTGTGTTGTGAGGAAAGGGGTTCATTTAGCCCATGGAGAGCAACCTTAAATGTGACCATATAGGTTTTACTTTAAAGCAACTGTGAACAGATTCCAGAAAAAATGCATCTGTCTGATTGCCATCATATTAGCTAAGCATCATGAATTGCAAAAACAATTTAGAAAAGGAAATGTGTCCTATTCTTTACTACACGTCTATATACTACCACTTTCTCTCCACTCACATTTAAACATCCCATCCCTAAAACATGCATTTTAATTTAAAGTTTATACGAAATCTGTTTTGCTGTTCAAGCAAAAAGCAGGATCCACTCCCATTCCCTCCCCCCGAGTCAATAATTTAATGTGTTTTCTAGGGCAGAAAATTCACAAAATCTCTGACAATATGACCATAGTTATTTGACCTACCTGAATTTTTGTCTTGTTAGAGCGCATCTATTTTACCATCAGAAGAATGGTCATGCATTTTAGTTTTTGCACAAAATTATTCAATAGCAAAGTTTTTGAAGCATCATATATTCCATTCCCCTTCTTATGAAGATGCCAAAATAATACGTATAATTATTTAGCTGGAAAGTAAAGTTGAATTTATGGAAAGTGAACTGCTAATGTGATTTTGTAGTGTAAACATTGTACAGTGTTTAGATGCACCCCTGGAGTTAATCAACATTGTCAAGGTCCCTACTTCTTAATATAGCAGTTTTCTACAATGACTGTGCGAGTGAGTAGCAATCAAGGCTTTGTTTTTGTGGGTTTTTTTAATTCACTTTGTTATTTATTCACACCTTCCCAATACCATTCTTCATGACAGAGTGAGGAAAAAACTTTTTTAAAAAGGTATTATTTCACTGGGTTGCCCCAATAGTATAAATCAGGTTACTTTATTCAATCTATATAATTTGTAGGAGCGATAGCAATCTAGCCCAAAATGTAAATGTCTTTGCTATTTTCTCTTAACTGATAAAGACCTAGTTTCTTAAAAAAAAAAAATAAGGAAGATTTGACAGTTCTTCAAAATTTAGAAGACAGTTAAATTCACTGTCACAACTTATTACATTACTGATAGGCCTCCTGAATAAGTATGCCAGCCTAAAACAGTAAAAGCTTACTCCCTGCAAAACTCACTTAAATACATACATTTTAAGAAAAGACAATACTGTGCCTTTTTTATTTAAATGGTATTAATATACTCTTTCATTTTATTATTCTCATTTCTAAACTGAACAGAATATCCTGGAAACACAGAAAATTATTTTTCCTTCCTTATTCTTATATTCTAGTTCAAGAAAAATACACCAGTGCCATTAAGCTTGTTTCAATTAGTTGACTAAAGGTATTGACAGGAAAACTGAGCAGCATTTTGATTTTTGTATTCTATCACTACGAATCTACCTCCCCATTTCTCCATATTACTCACCTTGAAAATAAAATGTACTCCAAATGTGACTTGAAGACAAACATTCTTTTCAAAGACAAGAAGCACATTTTAGAAATTTTGGAGTAATTTCTTTTTAACATTCATGGCTGAAAAAACCAAAGTGCATTCTAGCATATTGAACTTACATTATATATTGTATTTACAAAGAGACTACTTCATCATTTTTACAATCATTTTTCATTTTTTGAAAATGTCAAATTTTATCAAGCACACTGGTGTACTGTCAGACTAGATATAAGGAAGAAATCTTTTATGTTGAGGGTGGTAAGGTACTGGAAAATGTTGCCCAGGGAGCTGGCGGAGGTCCCATCCCTGGAAACGTTCAAGGTCAGGTTGGACTGGGCCCTAAGCAAACTGATACAGTTGAAGATGTCCCTGGTCCTTGCAGGGGGGTTGGGCTAGATGATTTTTGCTGGTACCTTCCAAAGCAAAATATTCCAAAATTCTGTGATTTCTTCTATCTTGTGTGTGTGTAGACTTCTCACTCATTCAAAATTACTTCTCTAGTCATAAAGAAAAATTAATCAACATTCTCAAAACACAGATGCATGATTTTGACTTGAAGATAAACAAGGCAGGTACATCTATCCTATAATCTTCAACTTCTTATACATTATTGTTTATTGAAATATGCTACTACTTTCTCTGGGAAGATAAGGCAACAGTAAATTAAAATATTACTACTGCAACAGTATGAATATCAGGTCAGATCATTTGGAAGCAGAAATGTAATTTTGTGCCCATTTACAATATATGAAATTCTGACACAGGCATACATCTGTATCTCATCTCTTGGAGAACATATTTAACAATATATGAAATTCTGACACAGGCATACATCTGTATCTCATCTCTTGGAGAACATATTTAACAGATATGTATTTACCTTTACAGTTTTTTATTGGACCTGATTAATTTCAGAATTTCCTCCCTTGACACATGCTACATCACTCCTTGACACACAACTGAAACTAAAAAAATTAAAAATCCATTGTTGATAAAGCTCTCATATGGAAAATGAGAAATTTCACTCCAAGATTTCCCCAGCTAGGAAGAGAGAGCAGACTGGAACAATCCATTGCCTTCCGATCCTGCCTAACTTCACTTACCCTGTTGTACCAGGCAGAAGCCCTCCCATCCTTATCTAGTGCAAAAGGAAACTAACAGAACTCACACGAATCATGAGATTCAGTGACATGCTTCCAAGCCCAAGCCTCATGTGCCTCCTTCTGCTGTTCATTTCATTTTTTGCCATGCTACTGGCTAGTTGTTTTTACCTTTTCAGATATTTCTCTTCTTCAGCTGCTGCTTCTTTCTTTTCACTTCTCCTATTTTCATATGTCCTTTGACTTCTCAATGTTTTCTTCCCTCATCCTCCCTTCTCCTCTGGAGCAGCAGGTGTGCCTGGCCCTGTCCCTGAGCACTGCAATAAGCTCTTGTACAGGTCAGACTATGCTCAGTCAGAGGCCCCTGTTTTGCAGGGTAAATTATGTAGGAGAAAACACCAGGAAGTAACAATACACATCCTGCTCTGCAAGCCTTGAAAGGGTCTTCAGATGTAAGGAAATGACATCTAGCACTGGGCCAAACACCAAAGCAAGGTTTTTCCAGACATGTTCAGGCTTTTGCTTACTCCTTAGTCTCCCCCTTCATCTTGAGTAGCTACCCCACCACCACCAGAGAAAGAACTGTGTCTGCAACCACCTGAGTGAAGGGTCTCTATTCCAGCCTTTGTCCTGGACAAGTCTCTGGCCCCTGCTTAAAGATTTTACTGCAAAACCCTCTCTCCTGTAACACATAGCTGGAGATTCATGTGTGGATGCTGCAGAGCACATGCTTGCACCTGACAGTTCTTGAACAAGACCCTCTGCATGCACATTTTTGCACTTTGTTCTCTGGATCAGCCCCTGAAGGCAGATCTTTGCCGCAGATAAAAGGAGGGACAAGAAATACAGGGAAATCTTCCTCTTTTCCACCTGGAAGCCATAATGCATCTGGTAAGTGCCAGGGGTTCACATGCCACCTCCTGGAAAACATATATGATCCACTCTGTGGAGTATTGTGATACTGTGATTCATAGAATTGAAGCAGAGAGATGAAAGTAACACCAGCACAACTTCCTAAAACTGACAGAAGTGGTAACTGATGCCAGAATGGAACACTTCAGTATCACTCTTCTGCTGCAGACACTGGTATGGTGACCTCAACTGTGTAAGACAGGTATAAAGAAAACACAGCTTTTCCCACATCATGCAGCAGCTCATGAGATAACTTTCAAACCACTGATATATGGACAGCTGGCAGACAGCACTGAGAGCAAACACCAACCCACTGTACTGCTCTGCGGGATATGAGCACTTAGGCAATAATTGCTCCCCGCTCAGTGATTCACCTCATAAAGAATAAAAAGAAATGTATACGGTAGGTATATTCAAGAACATTATAGTTGCCACCAAAGTAGTGAACAGCCTTGAAAAACATCTGCATTTAAATCCTGAAAGTGTTATTAATTTATCAGCAGGCAGCACATGTGACAGAGTGAGATATGTCTGTGCTGAGTTACAATTTCTATTTGCATTCTGCTGAACACCAGTCTGACCTTGTCTAAAGAATCTGCTCTACTGCATTGCGGTCACCACGCCTGGAAATTCATTGAAGGAGTATCACTAAGAGGCTTCTGGGACTGTCAGCTTCACTACTGGCCTACCTCCAAGAAACACTTTTTTTTATCATCAGGAGGAGTCAGTAGAGGAAAAAGAGCTAGAACAATTAGTGGAGTGGCTGTTTCTTGGACTCAGCATGACACATCAAGAGGGCATCATATCTAAAAGCACAGCTCATCTGCAACAGGGACAAGCAATGCAACAAGTAAAAAATACATTAAGGAAAGAGGACAGGAAAACCAGTTCAAAGCCTTAATCAGCAAAGCAAGTCATGCTAGAGGTCAACCTCCCCCAATATTTTAATGGTTTTCAAGTGCACACATGAACATTCAAGTTCAGACTGATCTCTCAATGAGTAGGAGACTTATTTCTAAGCTTTAAATCACAACAAGCCTGTCACACGTTCCCAAAAGCAGATTGCACTAGAAACTCAAACTACCAACACCCTGAGTGAAACAGCTTTCTAGAATGCAAAGACTGATTAGCACAAGGCTGGTTTCAACTTCCAGAGGCAGATATCAGCCAAAAAGGTGCACTAGAGGGTGTGCACTAGAGGGACCCAAAGCTATCAACAGTGACTGCACTTTAATGAAAGGGTGAAAAAAGCTAACAGGCTGTACAAATAGAAGAATGGGAGGTGGAAAACATGCATGACACCAAGTGCCTGAAGCGTCCAACTACGCACTTTCTGACATATCAAAGGAGGAAAAGGAAAAACTATGGGGATATGATAGGGTTGACAGCCTGAGCTTTTGAAACAGTGGATTGGATGGAGTAATAGGCCTGACTCTCTCAGTAGGTGGGACTGAGCTATGAAATTTAAATTAGTTGTGGTGGAAATAGAGGTCTGGGAGGCTTTGTCACAGAAAATCAGGAACTCAGAGGCATGAACTTACACCCCTTAGAAACCACTGCATTTCATCTTATCACACAATCTCTGAGATTCTGAAATTTCTTTGACCAGCTTTTATCTCCATGCCTAACTTCAGTTTACTCTAATCAACACTCTCTTCCATAATTCCCCAGTTACTGCACTCCCTGATATCTGATTGCCAGCTCACTTTGGTCAGTAGTTCTGCATCTCACTAATACACTTTTGTTATTTAAGCCTATAGGATTTATTCAGTTCTCCTTTATTGACTCTGGAATCATCCAAAATGCACATCTGGCTGGCAGGTCAACCCCTTCATTGAGTGGATAATATTCATGCAGAACAAGGTTTTTGACTAATAGGTGAATAACATTTAAATTTCTGCTCTATGCAGAATAAGGTTCATGGAAACCATCCATAACCAAAATCAAATATTCATTTTATAAAATTATAAGGGTTTTGGGTTTTTTCCACTTCAGAACACAATAAAGACAAAAAGAAAGTCACAATAATGTCTCTGTTTAGTTGGTCAAAGAAACTACAACCAACTAATAATAACTTCATCAGCTGTATCAATCTCTGACATATTTCCTCAACCAAGATTCAGAACAAATTCTAAAGATGGGCCAAAGTCCTGTGGTGAGAAATATCACACAAATATGTGTCCCTTTTGTTATCATAATGGACACTGTTCTAATGATTCATGCATTACAATGTAAAATACCACTGCAGATACCCAGTCCAAAAAGAAAGTAAGAGTAGATGTCAAGGTGAGTCTATTCCACATCTATTCTAGAGTTGATCTGCTTCACCTAATACATGATTTGAGTGTATAATCAGATGAGAACACATAAAAAATTTATATGTTTTGAAAAATTACTGTTAATATCTTGCCACAGTTTGAGTGCTTATAGCAGCAATGTAAAGCAAATTAAATCTTTTAAAAGCATTGGTTACACAGAAAAATTGCTATACTTTAGTTTGAGGATTAAAGAAATTTTATTCTCCACTGCACTAGTTACCATTTGTACAAGCAAAGGGCTGCAGAGATGTTAATCGGAACTGTAAGGATTAACGTAATGCTACTTCTGCATGCTGCTGGCATTTCAATGGGTGTCTTCCCTTTTGAATAACAAGATTTTTCTTGCCATATTTCAAAGAGCTGCAAATTCCTATATCTAAATCACCCAATTTTTCATGTAACAACTTGGAGAAAGAATTTGTTATAAAGTTTACATCCTGAGCTGAAGAGGTTGTATTCTGAGACATTTTCTCTCTCTGCTTGCCACATTCATAGACATAAATAGGCACCTATGTTAATTTTTTTCCACACTTGTCTAAAAATTGCCATGAGAAAGTATTTTGGGACACTGAACTCTTAGCTCTCTACAATTATGTTAATTCAGTGAGTCCTAGAATAAGGAGTAGAGTAAGCCACAGTATCTGGCATCATTTTGGTTCTCCATCTGTCTTGGAAGACAAATGAATTGTGAGTTGATAATATTCTCTCCCGTTTGTGTTATCAGTTAATTCAGATATCAATACAGTTTGTTCAAGCACATTTTAAGTACAAAAGTTAACTTTCCAGCTTCTGTGGAAGACAAATATAACTTCGCCTTCATATTTTTTATGGCCAAGAGCCATAAATGTTTTTCTTCCAGTTTAAAAACAAAAAACAAAAACAAAAAAAAAAAAAACCAAAAAAAAAAACAAAAAAAAAAACACAAAACCAAAAACAAAAAAAAAAAAGAAGGCACAAGATCCTGAGTGTCATTTGGCAGAAGTTCAATTCTCCTTGCATGTTTGCAGTGCCAGGTATGTTAAATTACTTGCTTTTACACCATTCTGCTTTAACTACAACAGTGTTAAATGTCAGTGTGGTAAAAAAAAAAGCAAACAAACATGCCAAAAGGAAAAAGACTTCAAAGGGAAGTTCTCCCAAGGAAGATGGGAAGGTACAGCCAAAATAAAAATACAAGTATTTCATACAACATCTGAAATACTGGCGATATTTGATGTTTCTGCTGTACCACAGCTGTTCCTATATAGGGTAATGTCCAATTTTTTGGGAGGAGGATGGTCAAGGCTGACTGAATTAACCTTGAAGTATTGCTTCCTTAGGTTATACATTTCTGCAAATCCAAAGCATGAACCTGTTTGAAACAAAGGGGGAAATCCCAGAACTGTAAGCTGTTGGTAGTCAAGCAGACTGCGGTTTGATACTAGCCTTGAACAAACCAGACAGACAGAAATAGGATGGAGACAGAGTAGGCTGGAGAATTGAAGAGAGAGAAGCCTAATGAAGTTCAACAGGCAAGTTCAGGGTCCTGCACCTGGGGAAGAATAACCCCAAGTACCAGCACAAGCTGACCTCCTAGAGAGCAGCTCTGTGGAGAAGGACCTGGGGATCTTGGTGGTTCACAAGCTGGCCATGAGCCAGCAGTGCCCTTGTGGCCAGGAGGGCCAATGGTATCCTGGGGTGCATTGGGAAGAGTGAGGCCAGCAGGTTGAGGGAGGTGATCCTGATCCTCTGCTTGGCCCTCATAAGGCCACATCTGGAATGCTGTGTCCAGTTCTGGGCTCCTCAAGACAAGAAAGACATGGAGTTGCTGGAGAGGGTCCAGAGGCCACAAAGATGATTTGGGGTCTGGAGCATCTCTTATGTGAGGAGACACTCAGGGAGATGGGCCTGTTTAGTCTGGAGAAGACTGAGAGACGATCCCATTAAAGTGTACAAATATCTGGAAGGCTGGTGCCAAGAGGATGTTTCCAGACTTTTTTGGTGATACCCAGCTACAGGATAAAGAGTAGTGGCCATAAAATAAAACACAAGAAGTTCCATCATAACATGAGGAAGAATTTCTTTACATTGAGGGTAGCAAAACACTGCAACAGGCTGGCCAGGGAGGTCGTGAATCTCCCACTCTAGAGACATTCCAAACCCACCTGGGTGCGTCCCTGTGTAACCCACTCTAGGTGACCCTGCCTTGGCAGGTGGGTTGGATGAGATGATCACCAGAGGTCCCTTCTAACCATAGCAATTCTGTGATGCTGTGAAATACAGCCTAGAACCACACAGCTCCATTAGAGTCTTGACAGTTACACTTTGCATTAATAATTTCCAGGTAACAAAGTCAATGTTGATTAATGCTACTCTTATGATTTGCAGTCTTAAATGGGAAACATGCCAAGGTAAAAATGAAAGAGTTCTCCAAAAATCAGAAGTCATAGAAGTCCTTCAAAATAAAATCCCTACTCAAAAAGAACTTTGTAATCACCCAAGATAAGAGGACACTGAAGCAAGAACAGTCCTTATCTGACACCATCCCAGCTTTTCTGTAATTTCATGAGAAGTACAGGAGCAGCCCTGGAGAGGATGACATCTCAGGAGTAATTTTGCTCTTTTCAAGCTAAATGCGAAGGTATCTACTCAATTCTTCTTAAGCCACATAAGGGTGTTTAACCTGCTCATTAGTAGGTTTACTGAGTAAGCTGCAGTATAACTGACCTCTGGAGGACTACACTGATCTAATGGGGTTTTTTGTTAGTCATTTGGTTGGTGCTTGGGAGAGTGAGGGGGGCCGTGGCATGTGAACAAATGTAACTTAAAAAGGCTTTATGTCTAGCAGAGACTAAAGGAAATCTGCTGTCTGCTAAGCAAGATAACTTCTGGCAAATCTGCTTATAAACTGCTCTTTTCCTGTTTATTCCCCACTACATAGTTTTATGCTTTGCCACCTATTTTTTCTGATATAAGGAACAAGGCAAAATTACAAACCACAAGCTCACGCTCAGAGTATTTACCCACTTCCCCTCCTCAGATCACTGTAGGATTTCCCAGTTTCTGTATCAGAATGGCTGAATCAACCTCTTTGGGGAGAATTCCATATTAAACTGTTTTTTGAGGTTTATTTTGATGTTTCTTCTTCCCTATGCTTCAACTGATAGCATCTATGAACAAAAATTTTAGTCCACAGCATATTGCAGTCCACCAGAATGCTACTTTTAAGCATGCCAGAAGTGAAGCTGGCATTAAATAACTAAAGCCTTGTTGCATTCAAGCAATGGTGGGGTGGAATAGGTCCTTGCGTATTCTGAGCAAGTCTCTGATATCGGACCACTTCAGCCAGTACACTCTGGTACCGTGCAAGGGGACCCTTTTTTCACCCAAACTGTTGGAAAGCACAAACACACACACCCGAGAGCCGGATAGCTCACACAACCTCAGGATACAAATTCTCAGAGGGCTCAGTCACTTGGTATTGTGATGACCGCTTATTCTTGAAAACGTCCAGAGGCGAAAAAGGAAGTGGGAAGGCTGAGGGCACTGGGATATCGCCTTTTGGGCCAATAGGGTTGGAGAGAGGGCAGGGAGATACAACAATCCAATGGGTAGATGGGAGGGGAGGAGCGAGGGATCATGTTGAAACCAACCAACCTAGGGGGTTGACATAGAAAGGTTACCATGGTTTTGGGACAAACCATACAGGAAGCATCCAAAGGGTTTTAACTGTCCTACCAGCCTGCTTCTGCTGTCTTGGGACTTCTTGGATTCTCTGAGATGGTAGAAACCACTCCAACAAAGCCTGGTTTTACATGCAGACATAAAAATCTGAAAATTGGTATTTGGCTAAGGACTACAATAAGGATTCTCCTCAAGAGACAGTTAATTTTATCTTTAATCAGCTCCCTGTGCATAAACTCTTAATCCAAATGTGTTCATTACACTTCAAAAAAACAGATTAACTTAATTCACAAAAAAAGGATATAACAGAGAAAGAATCCTTCAACAAGATAGGCAGACAGTAATCTTGAAAAATGAAGAGGGATAAAAGGGAAGAGAATTGAGTGGGATCCAAAACCAAGTTAAAAATAGATCAGACAGGTTTTTCCACAGAAATGGCAAGAGACAGATGGAAAAAAATAAATGTACAATGAGTGAGGAATATTATGGATTCAGAAAAGAGGATAACCTCTATGATTTCCTAGAAAAGTGACTTGATTTGGACAAAGGACTCAGTGCAAAAAAGAGAAACAAGTCACAAGATAGTGACATGAGGATAACAGCAACAGAACTTGCTTCTTACCAAAAGCCCTATTTCCTCAGCTGTGGGGGTTGTGCAGTCATCCTGACAGCAAGATACATTTGAGAATTAAAGAAACTCTTTACAGTAAACAGTGTAGTCAGGATTTGGCTGTTCTGACTTTTGCCATCAAGGCATTAATTAGGTTTTCCACAGCTGACTGGCAGCTGATCTGGGTGCTTGTTAGAGAGCTGTAGTCTGCAGAAGGGCATTTGGGATGTACTTTCAATGTGAAGTGTCACAGAACACTAAATGCTTTCCCAAATCAGGTTCCAGACTCTTCTGATGACTATTCCAATAAACTGCAATAATTTTAGCTTAATGTTCTAGTAAATTGGGAAGGGCAAAAATGTAGATATCACCTCACAAAGGTGAGGTGCTTCAAATACAGATTTGTTGATATTTCTGAAGCACTGGTTACTTTTAGAATTAGTGACATAGAAAAGCCAATTAAAATTTCAGTCTTTAAAGCAAAATTTATAAATATTACACTGCAAGCAAACTTAAAAATTGGCAAGAGAATCCTCTATATAACTTATCCAATACACTGTAATTCTCCACACAGACAAGGAGTATCTAATGGCACAGAATTAGACTACAATGATTTTTTTTCAGCATATTTAGAGCTCAAGAGTGGATTCCAGATGCACAGATCATCAATTTAAAGAGATTTCTAATCTTACGCTGATTTATACAAACATGTTCAAAAGGTGCATTCAGTTATATCATTCTCTCTAATTCTCTGCAAAAAAAAAAAAATTTTTCATCCCTACCATACCATTGACTAATATATAATTTCTTTTTTTCTTTGCTTTTCTTCACTAAAAATTGCATTTTATTCCCCTTCTCTTTTCAGCAGTCACAATTGCATATTAAAAGTGAAATTATCCCAAAAGCTCAATATGCTGCAGTGCTTTGAAAAAGAAACAAAACAAAACAAAAATGATTTTTTTTGTCATTTAAAAGATTGAAACAGCTACAAAATATAAAGGGTAAAATCCAGTTGTCATTCTCCTTCCAAGCACATAAATGACCAATAGTTTGTAACTGTAGGACAATCCATTAAAGTCACTCAGATAATTTTTTCTACCCAGTAATGATCATTACAATATCATTTCTCAGAGACAACAAGAATTAAGGCACACCATCAGCAGAGCTCACTTCTGCTGACTTTGCATGGCCACTAGTAATTAAAGAATAATGCTGTAACTCCTAGGTATCACTCAGCCACCACATTTCTGCTCCACAGTAAAACTCTGTTTTAGCCACTAGACTATTCAGCAACCTTAGGAAAAAAGAGTATAAAGAGCAGCAATTCAATGAAAAGTATCTCTGTCATTAAGGAAGCATGCTGACACTTTTCCCCAATAGTTATTATTAGAGTTCTGCATGTACAGTTCTGTCCTACATTGGTTATGTCCATAACAATTTTATCTCACCAAGAACTACACAAAAAAATTCACTCTAAATCATAACTTCTTTCCCTGTGTCCTGGTTTCAACTGGGATAGAGTTATTTTTCTTCCTAATAGCTGGTACACTTTTGGATTTGATAACAGTTGATAACACTGATGTTTTAGTTGTTGTTGAGCAGCGCTTACCCTAACTCAAGGGTTTTTGGTTTCCCATGTTCTGCCAGTGAGCAGGTGCACAAGAAGCCAGGAGGGAGCATAGACAGGACAGATGACCCAAGCTGGCCAAAGGGACATTCCACACCACAGAACATCATTCCCAGTACATAAACTGGCGTGTTGGCCAAGAGGGATCAATCACTACTTATGGATGGGCTGGGCATCAGCCAGTGGGTTGTGAGCAATGGTACTGTGTATCATTTGTCTTTTTTGGATTTCATTACTGCCTCTTTTTGCTATCTCCCTTTTCATTGCAATTACATTATTGCTGCCATGGTTATTAGTAACATTTATTTTATTTAAATTATTAAACTGTTTTTATCTCAGCCCATGGGTGTTACCTGGTTCTGATTTGATTCTACTCCACACCCTGCTCTCCAGGGGGCAGCAGAGTGAGCAAATGTCTGCCTGGTACTTCGTTGCTGGCTAAGGTTAAACCATGACACCCTGGCTGTGTGATCCAAACCTTAAAAGATGAAAGTAATTTCTTTACATTTCTTACTTCAGAGGAGAACAGCTTTCATCATCACCTAGTGATTAGATGGCTTAAACATTTGGCAGATATTGCACAGATATTTAAAATTGATTTAGTGCATTTCTAAATGCATTAAATGAAAATGCAAAAGGTTTAACATTTCATGTTTGAAGCAGAAATCAGATCAGGGCAGAGATGAGTAAGCGGCCTTGAAAAGTTTAACATATATTGTCAAAGGATGATCCATATATTAAACCACCCTTTTAAAAAGAAATTAACATCTCAGAAAAGAGCAAGTATCTGACAGGACACACTTGTGAATAAATCTTTGATGAAAAAATAATTTCTCCTCTAAAAATTAAGTGTTTAAACTATGTAGAAGCTGTTAAAAATATACCTTCCTCACTGCAACCTGAATGTGCAATGTTGAAATCACTGGCTGAGATCCTATTACCCATGTTACATGGAGGATCCACAAAACAGTTCAAAAAGAGGAATAAAAAAACCATAAATTGTTAGGACTGCCAAATTAACACCAGGTTGCCTACATACCAGCATCTCTAGCCTGATGCTCACTGGTGACCACGCAGACACACACTCACACACAATGCATGTCCTCTCCCTTCTTGCTTCACAGACCCATGGGCTCTGCAGCCTATGGAGAGCTCACATCAGCACGTAGGAAAAAGGTGTCAGAGAAGGAGCAGTAGAGAGAAACCTCTGTGGACTGAATGTGACCCCCATTGCTCCCTCGCTGAAGAGGATGAGTGTGACCTGTGGCAAAACAAGGAATTTTTATCCTTAAAAGTTCTCCATTAATATTTTAGATTAAATTTATGAAGCTTGCTAGCTATAAGCTATTCAAGTTTTGTCATAAAGCCCTGAGTCAGCACTACAGGAACAAAACCCATTTTTCCCACCTCAGATGTCAAATGGACATCACTGAAGTACACACTCAACTGTAAAGGAAGGTTTTAAAAGAAATTATTAATTAAAAGATAGTTTATTAAATTGATAATTTCCCTTTTCTAATTATAAAGTGACTATTCATTAAGGCTTTGATATCATACAGGGACAAAGAATTAAATAAGCAAATTAAACCCTGGGTTATACAAAAACATCCTGTTGTTTTTCACTACTTACCCACGGGGTTTTTCCACCAAAGGCCTAAAAAATATTTGCAATCACATGCATCTTGAGTAGAGCAAAGATGATGTTTTTGTACATAGCATTATAAAGACATATTTACAGATTAGATGCATTTTTAATTTTTCTGAATTTATACGATCAGTATTTTTAAGCCTGTAGAAAATAATTATTTTGCATATAAGAGGACTGGACTGTGCATTTATTGAACATTGAAATATTAAAACTTACAAGACAGTAATCTATTATCATTTTATATTACTCTAGTCAATAGCAACCCAAAGCTAGACTCACTATTCAGAAAAGCCTCCTTCTATTTTCAAACAAAAATAAGTTTTATTATTTTTTATTATAAGTTTTATTATAAGTTTTATTATTATTTATTAATTAAGCTGTTATAAGTAAATGTGGAGAAACATAAAACTCAGGGAGTTTTGCCTTCCTTTTGACCAGGGAATTTTTTTTTCCTTTCTCCTCTATTTCTGTATATTGATGAGAATTTTAATAAAACCATGTTGTTCTGTTGGAAGTTAAAGAGCTCTGTGTTGATGTACACAGTACCTGGACATCTTGTAACTGAATGCCTAGAATTTGGTCTCATGTAATGTAAAAGTAAAATGACATTTTTACAGTGTAAAATCAAGAGACACAATTAGCAGATAGTAAAGGTTTTCCACACTTTTTATCTCAGCAGGCCCAGTCAGTAATGATCACTAATCAATCCCTTTCACTGTCAATGCTTGTAAAAAGTCTTCTTCATCATTTCTTTTTTTGCAAAACAATTACCTATTTGCCCCTACACACCCCACAGTTTGAAATGTAGTTCAGGCCACCATCCCTAGGAATCTCATTTACAAAGTGCTTAAAGAATCATTTGAGATCAAATACTGTTAGGAAAACAATTGAGGTAGCAGCAATTCAGCTTTCTTCCTTGCTGGGGAAAGCCATTTCAGAGCCAGAAAAATAATTTTCCCATATAGTTTCCCTTTCAAAATGAGGTTAATACACCAGGGGGAAAAAAATTTAAAAGGAAGAAAAGAGAATGACTTCTTCAAAGAATGATTCCTAAAAAGAATGACCCCAAATGAAAAAAAAAAAAAAAAAGCCTTGAAGTTTTAAAATCAAACAAGTTTCAGCAGCTGTAATGTCTTTAATCTTTTTCTATGAAATGACATTAAGTTATGATAAGGGATGCTCAAGAAAAAGATAATAAATTCACCTGAAATGCACATAAGCATTCATAACAGAGGCATAAATGTATCAATTAGAAGAAGATATTACTATAAGCATTTGTCACAATTTCTCATGATTTTTAATTTGAAACAACTGTTAGCCATTGCAATTCATTGTATAAATTCATCTCTTAACTTTTATTAAAATACATCACACATCAGACACGAAGTCAACTATCACTGTAGAATTATGTAAAACATCAATAATTACAGTAATAAAAAGGTAAAGGCTTATGAGCTGTTACATTTAGGAAATAGGGATTTTTTTTTTTCAGTCAGCAGCAGCATAACAACAAACAAAACCCAGATGAAATTGACCAGAGACACAGATGACGGACCAGAAGCATGGAAACGTGAACATGCTTCTTTCATTCTTAACCTCCATTTCTAGGTTGCCAGAGCACTGTAAAGAACATCTCCAACTCTGATTTCCAGACAACTGGGTAAAAAATGAAGGCATTCAGGAAGCAACTGTTTTAAAGGCACCCCGTAGCTCCCTGCTTCACAGACATTTCCAGAACCAAATTTCTAACTGAAGTGTAATTACTGAACACAGTATTACAGTGCAGTGTTAAGGTTAACATGATAATAATTCTTAGAAAAGGACAGTTGTTTATCGTCTAGAAAGCCTCAGGCGACTATTTTACCCCCTTAATTCCTGCACTGTCAGAATGAAATTAAATGTGGAAAATTATCAGTGTCTTATTTCCTAAGAATACTGGCTTCATCATAAGAGGGATCAACACCTGAATGTTCTTTGTCTAAAATTTTATTTGTTTGCAACTATAGTTATGGAGAGAAAAATTGAAAGGTCAAAATGGCTATAATTAAGGAAGTTATTACTTCCAGTCAGCTCCTTATAACAGACTGGGTGACCTTTCCTAACAAAAGTAATGTTAGGTTTATCTCATTGTAGGTCATTGATTTAATAATTTGTAAGTAGGCACTTGTGTCACAGATTAAGAAAAAACATGCTGCAGACAGTGAAACTAAAACCAGTAGCAATATCCAGCATCTTCAGTATAACAGAAATGCCCTAACCATGTGTTTGCTCTTTGATCTCTGACATATGATCACTGATCTCCTCTTCAGTGATAGACAGATTTATCTGTGGAAGGTCTCCCTTCTTTATGCACAAAAAAAAAACAAACAAAAAAAAAATCTACTTCTCAGGTACAATAAAACATTTAAGAAATTTGTGATAACTTAGAGATGCCAGCTGGTGAATTTGAACTATATATTGAGATATATTTTTACAGTAGACTACAGATAAAATATGGTGCAGAATCTCATAACATTTTGGTCACAACTGGAGTATTATATTATTAAGACAGGTATCAGTCTTCAGTTGCCTGCAGTTTTGTCAAACCTGCACATCCTGATAAACTTTAAAAACATATACTCCAAAAATTCTGTCGGTATCAGATATAGTTTAGCAGGTTACCTGGCCCTCTCAACAATGCGCTGCTGAAGCCAAAATAACACCTAAAAAGCTCCCATAAGAAACAAAAAGTGCTAAACATCTGTGAAAAGTTCAGGGGAATTGACAAGGATGAACACAGAAGGAATATCCATGAATCTAAAGGGGATGGGGTGAGGGAAAATGGGTTTTCCATTGTGAGTTAGGCCAACTGAAAATTAGTGGGACAAGAAAATAGATGAGGGGAGATACAATTTACCATGGCCTCCTGAGTCACAGCAGTTTTTTAATTAACATCATAAAATTATACTATTATAATTCCATGATTCAAGCTGACAAGATTAATAAAAATGTCAAGAAGTTACTGCTATACCAGTACCCTCACCCTGGCTTCTCTGTTTTTCTCTTTTTGGTGTTTTGTTCTTCTTCCAACATTATATTCTCAGAAGGGGCCTTGTGTTGTTGCCATGGAAAATAAAACTGTTTTCAACACTTTATTTACCTACACACTCCTTTTATTAGTTTAAGTCTAACTAAATGTGCCCTCAAAGTGCCCTCACATATCATTAATAGTGTAGAATCTACTTTGTGAATGTGGCTACTTTAGTTCATATTTTTGAGCATCTTTTCCATCAAATGTAGATGGAAAATAAGAATTTGTTGTTGGAATTCAAATTTTTGAAGTTGACTGAAGATGAAACTGGCATAAATCATTGTGTAAGTGGTAGTCTGTATAGATCTTTTTCAGCTATGACAGGACTGACTGAGAATCAAAACTTAAAAGCTGGCAATTTTACAAAGTTTTATAACAGTAACACCTGAAGATACTCACAGTATCTCAAAATAGATTATACTCTTCAGTGCATATACATAACAGACTCTCTGCAAATGTAGCTTTATTCTTCCTTTGCTATGCAACAGTACATTCTGCATTTTTGAGAAACAGCAGAATAGTATTTGGAGTTTGTTTCTGCTTTTAGTAACCTTGGAAGGATTCTTTTGTGATTCATCATCATCTTGCTTAAATATTGCAATGGTTCCAAAATCACTACGGAAAGTATCCCAGTGGATATTAAGATATTCTATTGCAATATTAAGCTAAACTGAAATTTCCATATCAGGTAGAACTGCATTTCTTAAGTGTAACTGACAATATTAGTGTACTATCTCTGCATCTTGTTTACAGCATAAAAGTTGACTACCCACAGAGATAAATAAGATCTTTCATGTCTGTCTCTACAAAAATTTTAATGTCTGGCAAAGGCATTTTTAAAATTATTTGCTGTCAGAGACTGGCATTTCAATGCTTGAAACTAAAGTTTGGGGATTTGACCAAAAATCAAAGGAATTAATTTAAATTGTTAAGATTTTTGAGGTAGGAAGTTGTCATTTGATTTTCCAAGCTAATAAAAATAAATTATTATGAATAAACATTAGGCAATACTGCAATTAGCATACACTATAAAGATTTACAATGGCTTAATAACTAATGCATATCTTATTGTTACACACAGGGAATATGAGCAACTCCTTCATATGTATTTACCCTGAAGACCAAAATTTGTTTAATGCATTTCATGGCACAATATGCTATTCTCCATATCTTATGCAAAAACTAGTAAGAACAGAAATTTCTACATCTGCATAACTGAGTGCTACATACACCCAGATAATGCAAATAGGTGACTTCATTTCTTATTCAGATTCATATTCATATCATACATTCTGTCTTCAGTGATAATAAGGCCTAAAGACAAAAAATATTAAAAATTCAAGACTTCATGAGGCATGTCAGCAAGGCAGGTTAAAAGCATAAAAACCATAACCATGGTGTAATGTTATAACTCCTTAAAAATATGCCTCATACTCACGTAGCTGAACTCACTTAGGTTTCAGTTCCATTTGTAGTGAGCTGCTTGCAATTAACCCATGAAATAACCATGTTGTTGATAGCATGACCAAAGCAGGCACCAGGCTCAATACTCAAAATGTCTCAGAAATTTAATATATAAGACAGACATGAGACTCTTCCCTTCTTCCAAAGATTTCTGGAAAGTGAAAGCTCTTTGCAAAAGCTCTGTGCCACATCGGTCCTGACAACAGTATCATATAAAACTTTGATGTGTTCTGCAAAATATGTAGTCAAGTATATGAACTTAAACATGCAGTGTTTGAGACACACAAACTGGGCTACAGCTTGAAGCAAAGGAATGCCAGAGTATTACTAAATGTATACTTTTGACTATCAGTTGTGGAGATTAATTTGAATGCTTCTCCCTTTTTTCTCTTCCTTTGTGCCCGTTCCTCACTTTAAATGTGAGCGAAAGATATCCGGTCTTTTTGGCACTGAAGCAAAGATACCTCTGCTTGGACCACTGAGAAGGAAAGCACCAAGTGTCAAGTCAGTTTACCTCTAACACAAAAAAAAACAAAAAAAAAAAAAAAAAGGTTTAGAAGTAGTTCACACAGCTCCAGGGCCTGTTTCAAGCTTTTCTAACTTTACTCTAATACCAAGGTCAGCATGGTATTTTTCACTCCACACATCCCATTCCCAGCCTGAATGAACACTGAAGGGTTTTATACGCTGCAGTTTCACCATGATTTATCCACCAGAGACTTCTTTTCTCACTTATCTGGACTCGATCTGGCAACATGACTAAGCACTGTCTTTATGAATTTGCATAAATATGCAAGGCTTTTTGTCTCTAGGGTTTGTGGTGAGTGTCCATGAAGGCACTGAGGCTCTTGACAGCCAAGGTCTGATGATTTAGTCAGGTTTGAAGTAACCACCCCCATCCTAGAGACGGATGATGTACTGACAACTTTTCTTTGGTCTTGGAATTATGAGCCAAACATGGTTAAAGGAATAAAAGGGGCTTTACCTTGGCATTTAATTAGGATCCTTAGGTGCACAGTTCATCAAGGCGGAAAATGCTAAAGATGCACACCACACCTGACGCATATACAATTTTTATAGACCTTGTAAATCAGCAAATCTGACAAAGATTCCCCAATAAGAAGCTTAATAGATGAAGTAATGTCCCCCCTCTTCTGGCAACTTCTAAAGTCTCCTCCCCTCAGAGGAGGCTTGAACCTCATTTACAAAAGTATGTCTCAGAGAGCTGGTTTCAACCTTGCTTGAAACCTTGGTTTCTGTGGAGAACCAAGATAGTATAGGGGCTTCCAGCCTGCAACTGGAAGACTTTTAGAATGTTTTGTCTTCCTGCCTAGAAAAATACTGGAACGAAGTTACAATATTAGGCTACAAAAGCTACAAATATATATGCTAAGAATACAGAGAATATATAGAGGTTATATAAAAGGTATATAAAAGAAAAAGGCAAAAAATCACCAGGCATCAGTATGGCAGAGCTCCAGGTGATGCTGTCTTGTTTGCTGCCATTCTGCCTTTGCTGATCAGTTTGGGGTTTGTTTCTCAGAGATTGCTTTAGCCCAGTACCTTAGGACTAGTATATTCTGAATGGTAAAGGTTTGTAGAAATTATACCTCTTGAAATTATGGCATGACAAGGGGCAAAGGTGATATTTATGGTGTTAATTTTTTGCAGGGATTAGAGTCTGAAACTTGCAGATTTTAAATTTACCCCAAAGTGGCTAAGAGTAGATTGCTGTACTGTATAAGATTCATGGGCAGCTTTTCATTTTGGATTAATAGAAGGCACAAAGAAAGGAGATAATGTTAATTTTATACATAGGATATAAGAGGAGAAGTTTTGAAAATTGAGTAAAATTATCCAACTATAAAATTTTGGTTTGATAGTTTGGCTAGAATATTCCCTTTCCATTGACAAGGCAGATTGCAATATGAAATAAATGTTGAACCTCTTTATGGCATGACACAAGCACAAATAAGGTCCCAACACTGCTATTGAAAGGAAATACCAAAGTCATGTAAATAGTGATTTGAAGACTCGCAGGACTTGAGTCAAAATTGAAACAAGGTCAGGTATGATATTGTGGTGGTTTTACTTGGCCCAGATTTTGCTAGTGGGTAGGGAGGGGCACAAAGATGGCTCCTGTGTGTCTTCTGTGAAGGTTCTGGAAGTTTTTCACCCTGTCCAGCAGAGCCACTCTCTGATGGCTCTGAAGATGATGGACATGCTGCTGGCCAAACCTGGGCCAAGTAGAGATGTTAGTTATGCCTCTGTGAAAACATATTTAAGAAGAAATCAAAACAATGGGGGCACGCACTTCTTTGTAGCCAGAGGAGGAGGAGGAGGTGAAAATACGTGAGGGAAAACAACATGGAGACACCAAGGTCAGTGGAGAAGGTGGGGGAGGAGGTGCTCCAGGCGCCGGAGCTGAAAACCCTCTGCCGGCCGTGGTGAAGACCATGGGGGAGCAGGTGGTCCCCCTGCAGCCCATGGAGTCCAGGGGGGTGCAGAGATCCACCCACAGCCCGTGGGGAGGTGCCCA
>VZTX01014915.1:77853-113582 GCA_013400915.1 Pardalotus punctatus
GGGTGAGCAGAGAAACAGTGTTTGTAGCAGAAGAATTGTGGTGATGGACTGACTAAGGAAAAACCCCATTCCCTGCCCCCCACCCAGAGCTGTTGGTTGTTTGAAGGAGGGGAGGGGGTGAACAGTGTCTTAAGAGAGAAGGGGGGTGAGTGAAGAGATGGTGTCTTAAGAGCTTATTTTTACCTCTCATTTATCCTCCAACTCTGTTAGGTTAATAAATCACTTTGCAACTTAAGTTTCTCACCTGTTTGCTCATGTTCTTGTGTGTCCCCTCCTCACCACTGCCTCATCTCAACTCATGAGTCCAGTGTGTTTGTGTTAGTTTGATTCTTCTCCTCTGCATAGTTGTGGCAGGAGAGAGCATAGAGAGCAGACATCATAGGTCCCTGGCATTTGGCCAGGATCAAACCTCGACAGATATTATGTTGAGTCCATTTGGCAGAAATCAGCTTTTGGTAAGTACGACATAAAGCAAATAAAATAAAGAAACCCAAACATTAATTTTAAAGGCAGAGAACTACTAGCAGATTTATTTTGCATTATTGTCAAAAGATCCACTGTCCCTTTTATAATTATATTTCTAAAACTAAAAAGACAATGCTTTCATAGTCACAAAATCAAAGAATCACAGAAGAGGTCAGGTTGGAAGGGACCACAGTGGGTCATCTGCTCCAACCTTGCTGCTGATGCAGGGTAATCCTAGAGCACATCACACAGGATTGCGTCCAGACAGTTCTTCAATATCTCCAGTGAGGAAGACTCCACAACCTCTCTGGGCAATCTGCTCCAGTTCTTAGGCACCTGCACAGTAAAGAATTTCTTCCCCATATTCAGGTAGAACTTCCCATGAATCAATTTCTATCTCTTGTCTCTTGTCTTATTGTTTGGCACTTCTGAAAAGAGCCTGGATGCATCCTCTTGCTATCGTCCCTTCAAATACTTACATGACTCTCAGTCATCTTTTCTTGAGTTTGAACAGGCCAAAATTTCCCAGCTTGTCTTCTTAAAAATGATGCTCTAGTTCCTTAACCATCTTGGTCACTTTCTGCTGAATATTCAACTCTTCCATGGCTAAGGAGAGGAACTAGCAAGGGAGAGCAGAAAGACAAATCTGACAGAGTGAATCCTCCTCCAAAACTTCTTAGCCTTGAGAGTGGATGATCAATAATGACCTAACTACACCAGCTGATATAAAATGACCCTTCATTCATTACAATAATTTAATCACTTCAGTGACCATCAAGAAAGTACAACATACATGGATTTTCACCAGGTGTTCATTAGGAGAGAAAAGTGATTACAAAAAAATGAGTTGCACAATTTTCAGATATCTTTTCTTTCTTTCTTTATGTTTTTTATATACTAATTTCTTATTTCCTGTTCTGGACAACCTACCAATTTACTTCCCAGGAAGTTTCATCAGTGATTTAAGTACTAACACTATTACTAATGATGAACAGATATCTTTCATTCCCTGAAGAATTTTATACTCCACTTCAAATCTATACTTCTGACCCAAGAGCACTGCTTACTTATGACCAGAAGCATTGACTCATTTTCCATTAAATGAAGGTCCTGTGTAGTGACGTAAGAGAAGATGCAGGATCAGGTGAAAGAAATAGAAGAAAAACACTTGGATGTAGGCAGCTGCTAATTATTGAGAGGAGTATCATATACAGTAATAAATGTGCATACATTCCTTTTCTAAGTAACATGGATGCCAGGAAACACAAAGTTGCTGGAACCTTCATAGCCAGCAGGATACAAGCCAAGCACATTTTTATGTATCAGGTAGCACATCCATTTATAGCCAGTTTGACACCGCACTGTTTGAATAGGCTCTTATGTCACAGATAAATATTCCATGTTTGTAATATGAGGTAGCCTATAAAGAGAGACTTATTTCCTCTTTCAGTGAAAAATGGGGAAGTAAAACCCATTATTCACCACTAAATGGCCACAAGCCAGTGACTAACAGCTAGCCTATTTGATCATGAAGTTGTAGCTTACTGATATGAAGTCATATTTCATGGCAGCTCTTGACTGAGAAAGAGAAAGAAAATGCAGGGCTCACAAGAGCTCTTTTGACAGTTGCTGCAATGAAATGTTTTCATTTGTCACTGTGACAGTGAACAACAAGATACTGACTGAAAGAGAGGGCAAGAGGACAGAGCTGTCTTCAGCTAACTTTCACTGAGCCTTGACACACAGACACATAAACACACTTGGGGTTACTTAAATTTTCCTGATTTTGCTCAATAACCTTATTAACCATTTGTATTTTAGGCAAAATATACAACTAGCCGTGTGTTACTGATGCTGCAGTCATGCATAACAACAATTGATGCAGTCCAATTGTCATTAAAAATGTCTAAATCCATAGCACTGGGGTCTCTAATGACAACTTTTATTATGACTTCTGGCTTAATTATTTCCCATGAACAACAAAGTTTTTTACACTCTTCCCCTGGGTTTTCCTAACTATTCTGAGACATCTCAAAAGCAGCTCTGCTTTTTGTTTTGTTTGGTTGGGTTTTTTTTTAGCAAGAAAAGAGGAAATTAAGTTTGTATTTCTAAAGAAAGATCTTTCCCATTTAAGTTTAACAATTCTCTTTTTTTCTACATCTGAAGTAATTCTTAATACAATTTATTGTCCAGATAATGCTTAAATCAATGAAATAATCAAGAAAGCAGTAACCTTAACCAGATATAATAAGTCTATGGACTTAAACATGTAAAAACCAGACTTACTATCTCTTGATATTGTTAGCATCATGCCAACAGCAGCACAATATTTAAAAGCTGTCTTACCTGCTCCTTCCATTGCACTTTGCATTAGCCAGAACATAAAGCTAATGTAACCCTTACATTTCAGTAATATTTCCCACTCAAAAAATCAGTTAAGGTAGCAATAGTCAAGTTTTAATTCAGGGAAAAAAAAAATAAAGCAATTGAGAAGCCATTCCTGTCCTGTAAAATTGCAAAGAATTTAATTTCCACAAGGACAAAAGCCAATGTCTGATGTCATTTTGTTCAGCCTTATTTCTAAAATAGGCTTTACCTTCTTTAATCTACAGCTAAATGCAAGCCCTTGTCTATCTCCTTATTTTTTTTCTTTTTAAACATTTCCCTCCAATAGGATATGATCCTGTTCTAAAAGCGATGACCATACCTTATCATTGTGACATCACCAGTCTTCTTGAAAGTTTAGAAACAACCTTACTTTTTTTTCTTAGAAACATTCAAAAATGTCATATATAAGCCTGTTAAAAGAAGCCTAGGAGAGAAAAAGTCCTATACAGAGCCACATGGAGAAAAATAAATTAACGTGGTCATGATTTCATGAAAGGGAAAGGAATAGGGCTAATGAGCAGATCTGAAACATGCAATTAGAGTTTTGTTTACAGACTTTGAGGGAATTTCAGTACTAACAAATTAAAAAGAAATTGTCACTAACCTTTGTGATTGCAAAGATACATGAACATTTGAGCCAATTAAGTATGCCCAAATGTGCCTAGGAGTAATATTTGCCCTTGTCTACAATGTATGCTGCAGACATAAAAGACAAAAAAATCAAACTGAAAAGCAGCAACTGTTTAAGAGACATAATTTAGAGGGACTGAGCGTTCTTCTGAGTAGGGTTTTCTTTGATAGAGGCATAAAATTTTGATCTTGTATGTTACAGCAGGTGTTACTAAAACAGAATTACTGAAGAGCAGGGCTCTGAAGGCTGTCCAAGCAGGTATCTGGGCTTGGCCACAGCCAGACAATGATAAACAGGGCTTAAAGAAAAAAAGTGAGATGAGCACACGTGGCCAGCTGCCTCTTGGTGCAAGTGATACCTTGGATAAAAGGTAGGGCCAGTCAGAGGGTATGGAATACGACAGACACAATGTCTGAGTGAGAGCTTGCCTTGCAGATGAGCCACAGAGAATTGCAGGAATACTTTGGAAACAGGATATTCACCAGCTTCTTTATCTTCCTGCTAAATGTATTAGGAAGAAAAAAAAAAAGAAGTCTATTGAGTTATTTGATATTCCTTTTGAAGGTGAAGATGAGGGAAGATTATCTCAGCAATGTCGCATATTTCAGCTTTCCAGGGATGCTGAGTAAGAGTGCAAAATGGTGTTTATTAATAGAGACCTCCAAAATCTGTACCTGTCCTTTGTTGCTCCCAGTTAAGTCTTGACAAAAAGGTAATACAAAGAAATCTCCAAGATCATAACATTCCTGAGCCTACATTTCTTTCTTAAATGAAGTATTCCATAAACATTAAATTATCATTTGCCATAGGATAAATGCAGTGGATAGAAAAGATACCAGGTAGAGCAGTCTTAGTGTACAATCTCCATTCTTGTCCTGTACATCAGCAGTTCCAGGAGACCTTACTCACCTAGACATGGCCCCAATTTCAACTTCAAAGTTGGAAAACTGAAAGTTAATGGAATCTTACAGAAGATTGAGCATTTTTCTTAGTAAAGACAGTATCTGAGAAGATCACAGATCTCAAAATATCACATAAATAAAACTTTGCTGTTTATAAATTCACTCCCCTACCATTAAGCTTCTCAAGAAGTGGAGGAACCTGATACTCTCTCCAAGAAGTTGATCCACAAAAAGGTCAACATAAAAGTGCCTAAACTGCATCATGTCACTTGCCTAAACAACCTTCAAATTGTCATCATTACTCTGACAATGAAAAATGTGGTCATCACTCTCTCTTCATACACTTGCACTTCATGTTCCCATTTCCTCAAATGATTTTACTGTCTGCTTCCTGAGCCTGTCTCTCCCACGCTTTCATCAAAAACTCTTTTGCTCTGAACTCTTCATTTCCTTGGATCATTCACTGTATTAGAGTAGCTTTCCATTCCAAATGGAGAGAATATGGAGAATAATTTCTCCATTTCAATAAACACTTCAGAGAAAGCCATTTTAGAATAGCAAATTGCTCCCAGGAGCACAGACCACTTTTCCTTCAAATAAAATCTGGTTTAGTAAAGGGGCTGGAATTATCTTTAATAACTTTATTTAGAAGCTGAAATAGAGGAGGGGAAATGGAAAAAAAAGAAAGCTATATGATCAAATAAATATATCTCTACCTTGATTTTCATTTATCTTACCTCCATAAAGAAACTGGGCTTGGTGCCAGCATTACTATGTGAAATTACTTTTCTTCACATTCAGCAAAATCTCTCTTGATACAGAGTCTCAGAGGAATATAGTACAGATTCAGTCTTCCTCAGCCTTGGTACTCATAACCTGCAGGCATTTTCTTTTAAACAGTGTCAAAATCCAATAATGCTAATAAAAGGTGTAAATTTCTGATACAAAGTAATGTGAAGTCTAAAACACACACACACAAAGCCATTCCACAACACTACAGTGCAAGATATGATTCATTACCCTGAGTCTGTGATTAGCCAATATCTGCACGCGATTATGGTGTTTTTTTCAGGTATGGTTATGTAATCAATAGCATACTTTGAAATTTCTCATTCTCAGAATAAATGCAGGTCAGCCTCAACAGAGGATTAGGACCCACCTTACTGAATTATCAATGTTGGGGGGAAAAAAATCAAAATTCAAAATCAAAGGCCTTGGCACTCTTAAAGATACAGAGCAACAACTTAAATCTGCTGAACTGATGATGTCCTGATGCAGAAGCTGCACTTCTAGTGAGCTTGAACTCCACACCATTGCCTTACTAGTCAAAAGTTCACCTATGCTAGCAAAGGCTTATTTGACATTCTCCAGTGCCAAGGCTGTGGTTCCCTGGGATTAAGAAGGCCAGGGACTTGCCAGGGTGGGTCACGACAAGGTCTGGCAGGCAGGACTATAAACCCACTGGGATGTTTTAAATGTTGACAATTCATTAATGCTCTCCTAGTTTTCCTACACTTTCTCTTTTTTCCCAGAAAGAGAAACTTTCTCAAAGTCAAATGAAAAAAAATTGTAAGGTAACAAAATACTTTTTGCTGTACAAAGCCATAGCAAACACTTTAAATGCCCCACTGATAAGCATGATTTCAAACCAGATTCAAGATCTTCTGCCATGAAAAATTTGGATATCTGGATCACTGTGCCAGTTCATGCCATCTCAGCACAGAAAGCTTGGACACTCTGAATGGCAGCTTCTGTTTGAGGCCAGGCAAGAGTCAAATTTCTTGCTCTTAACACACCATAAGTCAGACTTTTTGAACTTTACCCTCAGAAAATTTAGCAGCAGTCATTTTCCTCATATATCTCCCTGGCTTCAGTTTATACTCTTGCTTTTTTCCCATTTTAAACATTTGCCTCATTATTGGTACCATAATCAGTGGTGGCAAAAAAATTCAAGCAAGTTCTTCATCCTCAGAAACTGCCTACATTGGTGTAAGCAATGGTCATCGAGATAACAGCAAATTGTAATTACTTCTCTAGATTTAATTCTCTAACATAGCATTTATCCAGTCAACCTACTCTGTGTTGGGCACTTGTTCTGAGACATCTGTATCTGCATCTGAACAAAAACAACACTTTCAGAAAAGACAATAAGGCTGAAGAGCTAATTCAACTGCAAGAAACAGTGCAAAGCACAGATCTTTTTCCTTGACATCGTATTGCTAGCTACATAATTTTAAACTATTTATTACTGCCCATTTCTTTTCTGTTTATAGACAGCCTATTAGGGAAATATAACTATCTTTTATTTTTAACTCTTATGTTTGGTTTCATTTTAAAGTATATATGCCTCATTTTTAGTGTTACATGAGAAATGCAAAAAGTCAGTATGTCATTTTTAAAAAGGTCTAGCTAAACATGTACTCTGGGGGAATGAGAGATTTTTGCTTAAGCCTCAGCTAAAGCTACTTTTCTTCTGCAACAGTGTGCAGAAGCAATACAAGAGGATAATATCCAGCACATTCAAAAGCGGGGCACCTTTAATTCTGACAGAAGTACTTTTCTTTAGCTTCTACTATACAACCAAATGACAGAGGCAGACATTCTTAACTTCTGATTGAAAGATAGGCTATTTAAAGCAGCCTGGGTGTTCTGGATGTGTGAACATGCACCTGTGCTATGAGCAGAGATGTTAAATCAGGAGCTTAATGCTTATAGAGGGATTTCACCCACTTAGATTAGCTTGTTGAACTAGATATATGTAAGCTCTGAGGTTAATGAATCTTGAAATGGAGCTCCACATGACTCAGCAGACAATACTGTGCCTGTTAAAGCCATGTAAGCAATTTCTTCAATACATAGTCTGCTTTTCGTTTTTGGTATGTTTTATTACTGCTGAGTGGGGCTGCTCATTCTTCATTGTTGGTTTCTCTTTCCTTTGTAACTGATTATACCCCTGGTCCATCTGAAGTTATGGCACAGGTCTCAGAACCATGTGAGCCTCCAATACTTTCTCTAAATCTGTGTGGCACAAATCATCAGAAATTCAACCCCTACCCCATACTCTGGGGTAACAACAGGAGCCACTGGTGAGACTCAAGCATATATACCCTCCATACATAAGACATTCTTCTTGATGCAGTGAGCTTGCAAAATACACTTGCTTCTCTTCAGAATCTCTATCGTGCAACTATGTCTGTCCTAGAAATAAATACATACCATCTGCTTTTACCCCATTCATGCTGGTTTCCCCATAATCTACTAATGCTGAAAAGCAAAAGGACAAATCCTTGCAAAATACAAGTAAATAAAGGTCAGCTCTTATGACATCAAAGCATCAATATGTAAGGAAGAGCATTAGGCTACTGAAGAGTAAAGTCAGCTTGCAAGGACTATTTCCTCACACTCTGCCTTAATTTAAAGTGCATACAGTTTTTCAGTCTTTGTCCCACCCTTTACTTCCTTTCTTCTGCATCAGAGAAATGTAAGCAATATAAGCCTTTTTTTCTTTTTTTTTGCTCCAATAAAGGTTTTTCTGTGATTAGTCTACAAGAATGATTGCATGTTTTCACCCAACTTGTACTCAAAAAAGGAATTTGTGTAGTTATTTCCAATTTTCTAATATAACCACTCACTTAGCCTCTTGCATACATGGCGCCTAATCAACCACTGCATTTGATACTCAATCACAGCAATAATCACCAGCCTTTTTTAAATCTCTGTCTCGCTCCTGATTTAATAATTAATGATGTTCATGATAACTTAATGCACGTTATAACAAGTATGTAATGCACATGTTATAAAGAGCAGTGGAACTATACCAAACCTTCCCTTCCCCCTTGGGGCAATTGAGGCCATCATTACAAATAAGCACTCAGCATCAGTATCAATTTCAGTGGCACAAAGAGCAAGAGGCATTATGTCAGCACCATCTGATTTTTGTTACTGCATGCACCATTACTCACTCAGTTTGTTGCTCTTGCATCTAAGCCTTTAAATTTGCAAACTTGCCTTTTCCACTGTGCATTCATTGCCTTTTGCTGTCACTTCACCTTGTTTGGTAACCCTCAGCACTAGATAATTGATTACTCTCTTCACTATCTCTTTGTGCAAAGAGTTATACTAAATCGAAACTGCCACCTTTAAATTATTGTGCAGCCTTCACACTTAGGTATTAGTATGTTAAAGTGCTACTTCCAATCTATACTCTAAAGTTTATTGTTTTAATTAAAATGCTCCCTGTTCTCTCCAAAGGAGATGATCCTTACTTTCCTTATGCTGTTCATCTATGAGTCATAAAAATTTTCTGATTATCCCATATGAATTTTGGAGTTCACCTAATTTGACTTACTACGCGTTATGGTGACTTCATGTATGGACAAGTGTGCAGATGGTTCCATTTCATCATTGAAACATTGTCATGGTTTAATCCCAGCCAGCAGCCAAGCCCCAGGAAGCTGTCACTGGCCCACTCCCCCACCAGCAGGATTGGGAAGAGAATTGAAAAGGTAAAAAGTAGGAAACTCCTGGGTTGAGATAAAGACAGATTAATAGGAAAAGCAAACTGTGCACACAAGCAATGCAAAAAAAATTATTAATTCACTGCTTTCCATGACCAGACAGGTATTCAGCCATCTCCAGGAGAGCAGAGGCCCATCAGATGTAATGGTGACTTGGGAAGACAAATGCCATCACTCCAAAATTATGTCATATGGTATAGAATATCCCTTTGGTCAGCTGGAATCATCTGTCCCAGCTGTACCTCTTCCCATCTTCCCAAACACCCCCAGCCCCATCATGAACATGGCAGTGTGAAAAGCAGAAAAGGCCTTGGGTCTGTGCAAGCCCTGTCCAGCAATAACAAAAACATCTCTATTATCATCACTGTGTTCAGCACAAATCCAAAACACAGCCCCACATTAGCTACCCTGAAGAAAATTGATTTTACCCCAGCCAAAATCGGTACTAACTTATTTAATGGAATATGCCATAATTTACTTTTCCAGATGGGACATCAACAGAATTTGTCACCAATATGTGCTGGCATTACAATGACTGTAATGATTTTTCACCTTGCCTTCTGTTTGGTGCTAGGGTTTGACTCTTCCTGGAACTCATAACATTGTGTCTGTTATCTGAAACATACAAACACTTTTTAAAATATAATAAAACAAAAAAGGATCATTGCGTTCTTCTGCATGTTTAATAAAAACATTACTATAAACTGGAAATTTATGAAGCCTCACAAAAAGTGAGGCTGCTGCTACTGTGCAGATAACAAACTGTCTCCACATTGTTTGGAAATAAGGAGCAGTCAGAAACTGCTGCCTTTTATGAGTGCTTCAAGGTATTTTTGCTCCCTTAAGAGCACTTAACAGTGCTGAAAAAGGATTCCCGCCCTCAAGAACAATGAAAGTGAGTTTTAGCAGTTATCTTCACAGGGACACTCAAAGGTGGAAGAGCAGCAGTTAACAGCATTGAAAAATTTGTAGTACAAAAGACAATAGCACCAAAATTAGGAGCAAATGGAATTTTTACCCACATATACAATCCTGCTCACACTGAAGCCTTCTTGAGGAATGGACTTGCTTGTTTCCTTCATGCTGGTTTTTCCTCCCAGCAGTTTGCCATCCCAAATCAGACATGTACATAATCAGTGTTCCATGAAATTTTTTACAATAGCACACCTCATAACTTCAGAAATCACTGGATTGAGATTGTTACACACATACACACACACACCCCTTACAGTTTCCACTTTTTCCTAATGTCATGCTCACCCTTCCACTGCTTCTTTGGGTTCTAAATTTGGACACTTCAGTGTGGCAGGGGTTGGGAGCTCTCTGGCAAGATGTCAACATCTGGTACACTTCACAGGTAGTAATATCATTTTGATCTCCTACCCAAATATGATGCCTTCTTCCTTACCTAGAATCCATTTGGAGTCACTTCTATATGTTTAAGATTTTTTTATGTCTTTTTCTTTACTGATCTACAATTCCTTGCTACAGTCATAATAAATGCGTTTTACAGTTTTTAGATGTTATTTCTTTGTTCTCTCTGTCACCCTTCAGAGATGTTTTGTCCAGCTGCAGGTCTGCATTGTTTTAGCTGACCACTGGTGAGTTAATTTTAGCCATAAGCAGTTCCAGCCTATGCTCCATGTCTTATCATCACCCATCTGTACTCCTCTATACTAAGCTTGGTTGCCTCCCTTCTTAAGGTCTGTGCTATCATGGCAGGCCTGTGTATCTCTAAACTCTACCATGATGTCAGTCATAAATGTCTCATTACACACTTATTGCTAGTATCGCTAAAAAATTTTTTTTTAAAGTGTAATTTGTGTTATTTGTGTTTTGGTTTTGAAGTAAATCTCCAAAAGATATGGCCAAAAGATTACTGTCAAGATGGGGAGCCCTATGAGGTGTTTATATCATGCATGTGGCTGACAGCAGCAAGATATGGAGACAGGAATAAGTGCCTATACTAGAGAAGATTTTAAATCCAGCCTTATTGGAATAACAAGCCAATGTTCAACCTCTTACTTTCTTTCCCCAAGCTTATAGCTGTGAAATCTTTGACTGGATGAACTAAATTATTCTGCTGTTATGACTCCATAAGGAACTGCTTTTGTTATGCAACAAAAATTAAATCATCACAACACACTACAATTAAACCCTTTCTAGATATTATCAACATCACAGTTCTGATTAAAACCTTGTGCTTTGAAACACCGTACTGTTTCTGCCAGTATTCATTTACTAAACCAGAAGGAGAGGCCTTCAAGTGAGATGAATTACTTATTTACAGCTAGTCTAAACAATGCACCAGTAGGATCCAAAATTGTTATTTCCTAATCAATATGAAAATACCAGGTGATGAATTAATACAGCAGCTTCATGTTTTTCAAGGACAAGTGGAAATGAAGAAAAAACATCATCGGTCTGAAATTTATCAGTTTAGAGAATTTTTGTCAAATTCCTTTCATATTCATCACATTTTAATCTTCTCTACTATTGTTGAAATATATCTCTTTCAAGCACAGTTACGTTTAGCATTTTTTTGATAATGGAAATATTTTCTAAATAAAAGGAAAATAATTAATTCCCTTCCGCAGAAAACATTGCTTGAATGGATTTATGAAGCATCATATCTGTGTTAACTAAATGATAGGACATTTTTCTCCAGATAATTAAGCACTTTGTTTGAATAAATGAAAGTAAGTCATATTAAGGAAGTAGTACACAAACTTTTCTAACTTTGAGCTTGACATTCTGCTGTTTACTTCTTGAGGATAATTCTTTCTGAATGACCACTTCTGCAGCTCCAAATTTAGTTTAAAAGCAGTCAAAGTTCTTAATATTTCTTTAAGTCTTTGCTTTATTTTCTCCTTTACTCTGCCATCTCAACAGTCCCTCACTGCAATAGGAATCATTTGGGTGAGAAACAGCCCTAAACACTGGAATCTTCTACTTCACAGTCTCTGCAGGTTACTTAATTTGCATAGTACTCCAACTTGCTTTAAAACCTCCTATCTCTTCCTCAGTTTTCTTTCATAATGTATGGTACCCCTGCTTGGCCATTTGATTAAACAGGGCTTTTACTGACATCCCAATAATTGAAATCCTGTCATTTCACACTACTTTCCCTTCCAGAGCCTCAAATATGTCTGATTTAAAATCTGTCAGACCGCCTGTGTTTCTCCTTGCCCACTCACAGTGGGCATTTTTTTAGTTAAATCATTCTGCTTGATTAGAATTTGGATTTGATTTTTCTTGTGGCACAATTATCTCAGGATATGCAGCAAAGAACATTTAGGGTTTGTGCCCAAACCTTGTTCCCTCTACTTCGATTGCTATAATTCATGTATCAATGCATATTTATAGGGTGCCTCTTAACCTGTCATCTTAGTTCAAAAGAGCTCATACAATGGAGGAAATTTCATATATGTGTAATATTAAATATATGCATATATATATATAAAGACAAACAAGTATAAAATATAAAGACAAACAAGTATAAACTTTTTCTCTTCTTTTTTTTTTTTTTTAATAAGCAGAAGTATAACACTTTACCTGATAAAACTATAGCCACCATGGCTTTGTTCAAAAGTCTAAGTACATTTCATGGAAACTCAGATCTTGCGTCATACACCGTCCTAATCTTTCTTTTACTGCAAGAGACATAGGTATGTCATCTTCAGTGTTCCTTTGTTTCTTCCTGTATTTCATATTTATGCTTTATTACTTCTCATAGGCTTTGGAAGGATAAAGACAGTGACCAAGAAGATATTTGTGGTGTAGAAAGAAACAGCTTTTAATATGCAACATGTTTTTGATATATTCTGGCACAGACCTAGGGAAGTAACATCTACTTCCTAAAATATTGGTTCTTTTCCTGTTGCCAAACTATTTCTGCATGCACATGAAATAACATTGTCAGAAACTTACAGGAGAGAGGAACTGCAACAGCTAAAAAGGCTGAAGGAGTTCTATTTCCAGGCTCTTGTCCTCACACATTATGCTGCAACCTGATCATGTAATTTTTTATTTTTTTTTTGGCACAGGTTCTGTGCATCTGTCAGCAGAGGATTAGGGCTTTGAAGTCAACAGCACACTGCCGAGGAAGCTGAGAAAATGGGGTGACAGAGCATTGCATTCTCCGGCTGCTGGGTAGGTTGGACACAAAAGATGTACAACACCCTTTTTCCAGACAGCTCCTCAAGTGATGGTTCCACATGTTTAATGTCCAGTTATCAATTTCTTGAAGCAGCTAAATACACAGTCCACTGAAGGAGGAGTAGAAGCTCTAGAAATTTAAATAGATTTAATAACTAGAGGCACAATATATTTTTATCTTCACTGGCCTATTAGACTCAGCCACAGGCCACAAAGCTTTTTAGTCAGATAACTAACCAGCATATCCCAATTCAAACTGAATTTGGACACCAGTGAACTGTCTAAGAGCACAAATTTACAAATACTACAAGATAACGCTGCCAGCAGCCCTCACACAGAAGGACAACATCAGACACTGGGACCTGATCCTCAAACCCCTTCCCCCAAAAACATAAAATGCTGGTTCACTGTTAACTTCAGCCTGGGCACAGCCATTTCAAACACTGTATTTTCCCAGACTAAGCACAAAATATCCACACGCAAGCTTCTGACAGCCTAGAAAGTGAAGGTCCTCATCACTATACACACATTACTAGGACTTCTGCACTTCCCAGCAAATCCTGGAAAACTCAGCTCATCAGCTAATATTAAAATGTCATAGTCTAAGAAATGTTTTGCTCAGTAAGTCATGAACCATCAGTCTAACCATAAAAAAGTGTATCTTTTAGCAAAGACTATAGTGTGTACAGAGATTAAACACTGCAGGTCAATAAAACAGATCTCTGTGTACTCATTTTGTCAAAGAAAGCTTGGTTGTCTAAGAAAGCTTGATTTTAAAGTTATAGCTATATTTTGCTTTATACAGTCAGAGGCTCTTGGAGGTTGAGGGGTGTGGAATTTTTCCCTATTCCTGTCGCTAGGTTACTAATGGCTGGATACTTAAGGACTATTAAGCTTTTTGTGTAAGAGAAAGAGCTGGCTTGGGTGTGGGGAGGGGAGGATCACTGATGATCCTGATAAGACACTCCGGACCACCAGGAATGACACAAGACAGCAGTGGGGAACTGCAGAGCTTCTCAGCTGCCAGCTGCGGGAAGATCTCTGAGCGGTGCTGCTTTTCCTTTCCTTGGTGAGTGAGCTTTTCATTTGGGAAGAAGGGCGCATTCCTGGGGTGCACATCTCCTCAGCTGTGCTAGCAGCTTCTACGGAAGGGGGCCAGATGCTGCCGCCCCACGTGTTTTCCCTGCCAGAGCAAATGGAGGAGTCCCTGCCACCTTTTGTCAACGAGCCTGAGTGATCCCATCTCTGCTGCTCCTGCTCTCTGCTCTGAGCTCCTGCCCCACGTCTGCTGCACGCCCGCCATTGCCCTGCCCGTCCCGCTGCAGCTCCCGCCGGCCTCCCGCTGCATCGCCATAACCCGCACCCACAGAGCTGACCGCGCCACAGCGCCCCCTGCAGCTGCGCGGGAGTCATCGCACCCGCCCTGCCCGGCCGGGAGCCCGACAGCGCCCCTGCCGGCTGGGACCGGAACTGCACCGAACGGGAAAAGCGCTTGGCAGCCCAGAGACTTCTGTCACTGCATCTTCTGGTTTTGGTTTGTTTGTTTGACATTGCTACTGTTGTTGTTGATTGTTTGCCTTGCTATAGATACTAGTAAAAAAAAAACCTGTTATTCCTTTCCACGTACCTTTGCCTGAAAGCCCTTGATTCCAAAGTTATATCGGAGGGAAGGGGGTTCACACTTGTGGGTTCTAAGGGAGGTTCCCAATTTCCTTAGCAGACACCTGTCTTCAAACCAAGACAGAGGCTACATGAAAAACAACAAAAATTTAACTCAGTTATATGGATTGCTCTGCATGATTTCTCATGGCCAGATTGTTTGTCTTTTAGAACAAAACAAAATCAAAAGAAACCTGGCAAGAAAAATCTCAATCCTACAACTCATATTTTAAGGTATTTATGAAAACTATATTGGTAAACATTATTTTCATTCTCTATATTTAAAAAAACTGGATAATTTTTGAGTTGACCAGTAAGTTTACATAGATTTTTAGTGTATGCCTTCAGTAAAAACTTTTGTCCCTCTTGGATTTGTTAGAAGAAACATATTCAAGTAGAGTGCAAGCTGACATTTTTTGTTCTTCGCCCTGCCTCATCCAATATATTGTCCATAATTCCTCATTGCATTGTTTTCCATCAATACAGAAACATCTGGAGGAGTGAAACCCTAAACTGTTGAAAACAAACCTAAAGGCTGATGAACAGTATGGTTGTTGTGGTTTTACAGAACATAAAGCACAGTCCAGGACAATTCCATAACACACTCACCTTCAGAAAATAAGGAAAAGTAGTCTATTACTTGCCAAAGCTGTTATCATACGTCATGGTAATGTAATAAACATTTCTCTCTACCAATGATATATTAGGGTAACTGGAGGCAATCCCATTTTCACGTGATAAAAGCTGAATAGGATTCCAAGTAACATAGATCCAAAGCCATACTTGTTCTCTGTTGATGCTGCAGGAAGTTTCCTAACATTTCAATTCCTGCTACCATATTAAAGACAGCGGGGCATCTTCTAAGAGAGGAACATATTTGTCTCCAGAGGTTTCAAATGGCTCCACAAATTGTTAGCAAAATAAAACAAAACAACATTACTCTCTCTCTGTAAGGAAATACACAGTGATATGCTGGAAGCCTTTACACAGAACATGAAAACTCCAAACCTGTAGCCCCTCTGGCTATCAGTGCAACCATCATGATTTCTCCATCTTCCAGATGGCTGGGGATGGGAAGAATGCTGGGGAGGGAAGTATTTCTTAGCCGCAAAGTAATATTACAGATAGGATAAGTGGATAGGGATCCAACAGATATTTTCCTTCATGATCATTGCTGAAGTTTTAGAAAGTTAGAAATTCCCATATCATCCTTAGTCCTTGCTAAAAAAATCTACATCGCCTGTGATGGAAAAGAAATGTTAATATTCCTTACACTCTGAATAGGAAAATAATTTATACTAAAAATCATCTGGTGAGCTTTAAGAAAGAATTCATGATTTTTTCACAATGTTACATTTCAAAAAAATAGACATGTCCATGGGGAAAGATCCACCAGCTGTATTCCTCAAATATCCCAAAAGAACTGAAGGGAGGTAGGGAGGAATATTATACACTGGTAGTTTCATCATGTAATGTTAAAGTGCAGCATTACAACATTAGTGTTCCCCACACACTTCATTCCTTGTGACATTTTAAGGCATAAAGAATAAAATGCACTCACAATATCTTTATCGTCTTTTATCTAAAAGAGTAACTGCATACCTCTTGCCTTCAAATTGCACAAGGGCTTCATAAAGAAAAGTTTTCAGGAACATCAAACAATGTGCTTCTGATTCCTCAGGCACAGCTTCTGTCTGGTAAGTCTTCCTAACGTAAATAGAAAAAAAATAATTTTATGTTACATGAGACTGTGTAGTTTCAGGAGCAGATTCACATTACATACCTTTTGCCTTGTCTCTCTTGCTTTCTATTTTGGTGAGACAAGTTAAAATAAAGAGAATATCCATCAACTTGCAGAATCAGTTGAAATTAAAACTTCATTTGCTTACAGCCTTGGCACTCAGGTGTCTTTCTAGTCATTAGGAACACATGCATCTTAATTCAGATAAGAGGATGTACTAGTCACATCTCTACCCAAAAACTGAATTCATTGTATGGCTCCCCTCCATGCTGTCGTTTCTTAGTCATAACCCGACTTCTGCAGTAGCAATGTGGTCAAAATATACCTTCAACTTTCTTCCATCACAAAGATCTTCACAAGACAATTTTTTTATCTCGTTCTGACCCTGAACAGAGGAAAAAATAATATTTTTATTTAAGTATTTTTAGATTAAAATTTGTACTGGCCTAATCTTCAGCTATTATAATTTTAGCTCTGCAAATCTTAGGTTGCCTCAAGTGGTATAAATTTTGAGAAACATTTGCTACCAAACATTGTCCCTACCGGCATTTTAGCAGTTCTTTGTGTTTCTTAAGTTTAAACATGGAGTTATGGAACTGATTGTATGACTGTATTGAATCTTCAACGCATGGCAGCTCCTTCACTTTTCTGTCTCTCAACTCAAAGGTCAAAATTTCATTGATCCAAATGAACCAACTCTTTAATTTAATTTTAGTCTTGCTTTGTCCAACAGTTTTCTACCCTTCACCATCTTACCACAAAACATCATCAGTGATGTCTTTGATCACATTCGCAGCATAAGGATACATCAGCAAGAAGACTGTCTGTGAAAGTAAAATTTGATGCTAATTTTCTTTCCCTTAAAAGCTGTTTATAATGATCACTCCACACTTGTTTATTTCCCCAATTTGTCCTTCTATTTTCCATTCAAAAGAGAAATTGTAATGAAGACAAGGCTTTCTACCAGTGTTCAGGTGATCTCAGAGAGGTGTTTTCATTAGGTAGATGTGAATTATCCATAGTTCCTAGAGGAGAAGCAGGAGCAGTATTCCATCAGCAGTCAAGGACACAGTAAGTATGAAATAACATGTAGCAAGTGAAGTTACACATTATGATACCTAGTGACATTTTGGGGGGAAAAGAAAAGGAAAAAATCTGTGGTCAGTACTAAATCAGTGATGGTGATACTGCCAGCAAAAAGTAGAACTAAAGTGAACTCTACCAAAGACAGTATCACGAACCAGGCTTCAGAAGATTGGCCATCTCAACCCTGAGCAGAGACATTGTGTAAAGTAAATAATCTTTTTGTCATCAAGAATGATATGTAAGTTTCCATTTTAATTACCATCATTCTGAATAAAGATACATCAAAGTGTCATTTTCATTCTTACCATACACTGCTGTTTCCAAAAGCTGCTTCCAAACAGTAGGAGGCTTTTGCTGACCTAACTGTAGCTTCTATGTTATTAGTTCAGGATTCTTTTCATGGCTTGTGCATTTCTATTCTTTTCAAGTATTTTCTGAAGCACACTTCATCAAAGAATGATTGAGCCTTGACAATGGTTAGAGGTTTTCTGGTTAATGCTGAGGTGCCTTCATGGTTGGCGTATATATGCTTCTTTTCCCAGTGTGTCCAATTATTCCTGTTATAATACATCGTGAGGGTCTCACTTCAAAAAGAATTTCAGTTAAGCTGTATCTTCACAGATTTTTTTTAACTTTCTAAACTATTATCTGTCATCTCTTGGTTTATGGGAGCTAGAAACTCTGTGTATTTACTCAGTCTATAAAGCTATAGCACATTCTTTAACCTGCTTCTGGCAACACATTTTTTAACCTGCATCATAGCAGGCTTGTCCATATTACAGTTTCTTCCAAGCTTAGAACTCATTTGAGAAAAACTATCAAAATATCGAAGCTATGTAGCAAATTATACCTCTCAAAATTCTAAAGGTCACACTGTAGCTTTCTAATGAGCTTCTAAGCCTAAAGCAAATGGCATATAATAAACAGTGGATATGGAGTATTCACAGTTTAATAAGGATCCTCAGATGCCCATGATCTCAGTACTATGCGGCCACTGTATTGCCAGAAGTTCATTATACATTTGGCACAAGTTGGCACACTGGCAAGGCTGGCAGTGAGCATTTGTTTCAATTCCTTTGCTGATACTCCTCAACCCTGTTATTCCTAGTTGATCATACAAAATCATTTCTATTGTTAAAACTTTGACTTTGTGCAAACAGCTGAGTTTCCCTCCTGCTGTATAACTAAAACAGCCTGGGCTATGGGCTCTCTTCTTGGACATGCTTTCAAAGCTCTGTTTCCTGCTCTGAGATATTACATTTTTATTTTATGTCTTCTCTTCAGAGATGGTGATTTCTAGTAATTCAGAGGGAAATCTGTATGTGCAGAAGCCTTCATTAAAATGAACGCTGGAAGTGTGAATTTTTTATGTTGTCAGGAAATTCTTGGCATCCCTGAGTTTTCACTGGGCTGCAACTGTGCCAGTGCAGGGATCAGAATTCAGCCACAGTGGCACTTGATGGTGCAAATCAACTCCTCTCACCTTTGAGCTTCTTCATCTCTATACCACATTCTGTCTTGGTTCCATTAGGAATTTTCTTGAGGCACTTTCTCCATCAATATATTTGAGATGACAAAATTCAGTTTTTTATTAGAGTACATTCTGAACTGCAAAGCTGTAGGTCCTGACTGACTTGGAAATTACGCAGCCTGTGAAGAAAAAAACGAAGATGAACAATATTTCTGTTTTGTTAGTTTATAAGTTACATTCAACATTTCTCAGAAAATTAAAAGGCAACACATGTGGCCAAAATTCAGTAGTCAAACATAACGCAGAAAGTGGGACAAGAGGATATAGCATGCCAGTTTTTGCTGGTGCTACATTCTTCATTTCACTTTCTCTCACATCTTTGAAAAACAGCCCATTAACTGTTAAAATTTTCATTACTCAAAACACTTCCCAAAAGCTTGCTGTCAGGCATCTGCATGCCTTTTAGGTGCAAGTGCATCCATCTGAGTGCACCCGTGAGAACACAGACTGAAAGGGGGTTCTTTTCATCAAGTTCAGTCAACCATGGCAGGTAGCTACTTAACCTGTCTTTCTGTATAATATTGATTAAAATAATTAAAGGATCACTTCTCCATTGCACTAGAGACATTAGATTGATATGCATAAGTGCACACTTAGTAGCAGCAAAGTTCAGGATACCACAGTTTCAAATATTATTTGGATTTACTTCCTCCTTGCCTTTTTTGCCATTATAAAGGTTGTTACCTAATCTCAATTAACCATAGCTTGTTTAGCTAATTACTCATGATGATGCCATTGCTAGCGAAATTTAAATATTATAGGGATTTTTTCTGTCTCAGGAATCTGTTTATAAAACACCTCTTCTAATCAAGCAGCAATTATGTTATTGCCCACTAAAACCATGAGCATGTTGACCCAGCTAGTCCTGTTCTGACAAACACAAAGAGAAAAAATACATAGCAACAGTGAGTAGTCCATAGAAACCACAGGAGCAAAAGGAAATCAACAGAAACATTTTAAATGCCAGCATTTGGTCATTTCACTGCCATGAGTTTTATCACTTCAGCAAAAGAGATTCTAGAATTATTTTTTTTTAAAAGGCAGTTTTGACTGAAATAAATATATTATTTTTTATACAAATGTTTAAAACTATTTATTTTTTTTAAAGCTTAACATTGTAAAGCTTAACACTGATAACAGATTGGGAAACTGGCCAAGGATAGGTTGTCTGAAAGAAACAAAGAGGCACAGAGCTCATTACTGGCTCCCAATTGAGACTACAGAACAGCAGCAAACACTTCAGGGTAATTAACTGCCCAGAAATTATCTTTAGGGAATTTTGCAGTAATGCCAGCATATGGGAGAATACACTTATAACTGCTAAGTTTCACTTCCACTCTTCTTCCAATAAATTAGTATCAAGATACAGGAATCATTGGTGCAAAGATATGCCTTGCAAAAGAACCCTACAGCTGTTGCAAAAGGCTGTTCTTGTTTCTAGGCCCCTACGCTGATTTTGTATCTTCTTCCCTGTTTTCAAGTCTTAAACTTTTATGTTCCCCAATCAGCTCACATCAGCTCCTTCTTCCCCTACTCTCACCTGCTTTTAACCATATCCTGGATTTTCCTTATGTTGTCCCCTACTTCTTCCATATGCCAGTCTTGGCTTTATTCCCCAGTCCTTTGTTCTTCTCTTTCTTGACATTCTCAGCTGTTCCCCTCTCAGTTGATACTTTTGTCCTCCTGCACATGACCAGGGCAGCCTGCAAGGAAACGGGACCCCAAGGAAACTTTTCTCAGCCTCAATGAGTCACAAAAAACATTGTGGATAAAGAGTCTCCAGTAAGAATACTGGAGAAGTCAGAGGAAAGCTGAAGACACAAATGCCAAAAATAGCTCTGACAACCCTGCACTACACACGTAAACCAGTTACATCTCAATGGTAAAAATCTGGCCAAGATATCCCCAACTGCAAAAAGAGTGATCTGCATGAATTAGCAAATAAATTTACTACCAACTATGACTTCTGTTCCCCTTATAAGTGGGACAAGCTGGAAAAAAAATGTGAATAACTTACACATTGCTTTCTTAGGCAAGATAGTTCAGAGAACTTCTAGCAAGCTTAAGACTTGCTGTGTAGCCTGCATACACTCATATAATCAGTTTCTACTCCAACATTCCCCATGTCTTCTGTGGTCAGCTGCACTCAAACTCTGTACTCTCTTACAATGTGTTATCATGGTATGCAATTCTTCTTAAGAAACCCATACATCTTCTTTTAATAAAATACAAACTTCCTGCTGTTAATTGTAGTTTTCAGCACATAACATTCAACACACTATGGCTTAAACCTTAAAGCTTCTAGCTTGTGTCCATTCCAGGTATAATCATTTTAAGTACTGCACTAACTGCTTTACATTTCTTAATGCCACTTTTAATTTTCATTAAAAATAGTAAAAGAATAATCCTATCTTGCAGGTTTTCTATAGTTAAATTACCACTGTCTTTAAATTTTCCTATCAGCCAGTACGGTAGCATTGTATGCTTCTCAAAAATAAGTTGAAGCGAAGCTGTAGTAGACTGATTTGAAAACCATATATATTTTATTTATTCAAGTACATATCCCTTGATAAGAGGCTACCCAAGACAGAGGTTGGACTTGTTTTTACGTATCCCCAGAAAATACAAGATGCATGCTTCCCTACACCCTTACTGTAAAAATTATCCTTTTTCAAACATAGCACAATTAAGTACTTTCATTTTTATAAACATTTCAGCATGTGCCTTTAAGCACGCATTCAAAAGAGGTTAAATCAAGGGTGTTGTCCTTTGTTTTTTTACTTAGCAGACATAAAACCATCCAGAATCTCTCTGTTTCTGTTACTATATTTCCTGTCACAGTCCTCCATGTCCTTGTCACTAAAGAAAAGAAAATGATAGAAACATGGAACTCTGAAATTTTGGTTTAAAAACAAGATTTCATACACAAAGGAATACTAAGTAAGTTTGTCAATGATACAAAATCAGAGGAGTTATTGACTCCCTCAAAGGCAGAGAGGCCCCACAGAGAGACCTCAACAAATTAGAGAGCTGGGTAATCACCAACAGTACGAAGTTCAATAAGGGAAAGTGCTGGATTCTGCACCTGGGATGGGGCAACGCTGGTTATGTATAGACAGGAGAATGAGAGGATGGAGAACAACGCTGCAGGAAGACACCTGGGTATCCTGGTCGATGGCAAGTTGAACATGAGTCAGCAGTGCCCTGGCAGCCAGGAGGGCCAAGCGTGTCCTGGGGGGCATCAGGCACAGCATCACCAGCCGGGCAAGGGATGGGATTGTCCTGCTCTGCTCTGACCTGGGGCAGCCTCACCTCGAGTGCTGGGGGCAATTTTGGATGACACAATATAAAAAAATACTTTAAACTGTTAGAATGTCTAAAGGAGGGCAACAAAGATGGTGAAGGGCCTCGAGGGGAAGCTGTATGAGGAGTGGCTGAGGTCACTTGGTCTATTCAGCCTGGAGAAGAGCACACTGAAGGGAGACCTCACTGCAGTCTGCAACTTCCTCGTGAGGGGAAGAGGAAGGGCAGGCACTGATCTCTTCTCTGTGGTGAGCAGTGACAAAACCCGAGGGAATGGCCTGAAGTTGTGTCAGGGGAGGTTCAGGCTGGATATCAGGAAGTTCTTCACCAAGAGGGTGGTTGGGCACTGGAACAGCTCCCCAGGGAAGTGGTCACAGCACCAGCCTGACAGAGTTCAAGAAGTGTTTGGACAATGGTCTCAGGCACACAGTGTGACTCTTGGGGTCTTCTGTGTAGGGCCAGTAGTTAGACTTTGATAATCCATGGGGATCCCTTCCAAATCTGGATACTAAGCAAACTATATGCAAAAGAGCAATGTTCCCAAAGGTTTTAAAAACCAATCATTTCAAAATTAAAACTTGCAGGGCAGTATCTTCAGTGCAAGCAAGTTTTGATTTTTATTGTTTTTTATCCAGAAAGTTCTGCTGTATTCAATGGTATGTATGTCTTTTCTGACCTCTTGTTTTTGTTTTCATTTTTGGCTCAGGGGAGTGCCTATAAAAATTATGACAAGAACTTTTGTTATGCCAAGGAAGCAATCTGCAATGTTAAGACACTTCTGCCCTAATTATCTAGCTTATTTTTAAAAAACACTTCCACTCCTTTTTTTTTTTCAGGACTCTTACAAACAATTCCAAAAAATAGCATCAGAGGCCTGAGCCATGCTCTTAATTCACCTCAATAAATGCTTTCATGAGCAGAGGTGTACTCGGAACACAAACCCCAAGAATTTTTTCTACTATTGCATTTCTCCATTATGACTGTTTAGCTATAGCAACAAAATAAATTTGAAGAGCTCAGGAAGTCAGAACATGCAGCATTTAAGACATATTTTGCATTCAAAATTACAGTTGAACCAATTAAAGAAATCAAGGTTATTTAAATTATTATTGCAGCCAGTTTATCTGCAGCGAGCTTTTCCTTCTTTTTTCAAAGCCTACCTCCTACATAGTTAGACTCACAAAACCAAAACAGGGTACCTTTCAAAGCACAAAAGCCCTGAGAGATGAGGGAAAGCTTATCACCTCGAAAAAACCCACAACACATTTTGCATGGGATGTCCCTCTGTTCATCATGTTCCTGAAACTAAAGACGGACTGCTTCACAGAACGCATGCGGCAGTGAACTGAACCTCTGAGTCCCCAGAAAATTCCCTAGCTTGGAATGCCTGATCCCAGTGACAGCTGTTCTCTTGCTTGGGAACTCCTGCACCTTCTCTATAATGAATGATATTAACTCTGACACCACCGTGTTTCTATGCATCGGCAGCCAAATAGACATCACGTAGCAATTGTGTTACACCTGCAATCTGTTGGGATTTTTTCCATTTGCCAGCAAAATCGATTTCAGACTTCTACAATAAGCCCTAGAACATTTCTTACAATATTAGAAATTATTTCATACAGTGTTCCATGTGAACATTTGGTGTTCCAAAGCTAACTATGGAAAGATAAAGCAATTACACTGTCACTGCTATTATTCAGGGAGCTTGCATCACTGCCAGATTTAAAATAATACCTTTGTTATAAAATAACCAGCGCTAACACAATTTGAAATCTAACTCATACAGCAAAACCCTGCTATAGGCCACAACAAACACTATGCTATATACCACACTGGAGAGATTTACAAACAAGACTGTTAATGATCTTTGTTAACTAGCACAGCTCATTAAAAACTCGTGGAGAATAATTTGAAGGATCCTGATAGCAAATGCACTTGATCTACATACTGTGCAGGATCCGTTCCTCAGAATGCAACATGCTATGTAGAGCTACTTGATTTTACTTGTTATGTTTAAAGCAGGGATTTGCCATACACTAATGCCCAACCTGAGAAAATAATTAACTTTATCAAAAGCTAACATAACATGAAAACTACCTCTTCTTAGCACAAGCTTCTGAACAAGCAAGCAAGCATGTAGTCAGTTATGGTGGCTTTCAGGATATTTAAATACTATTCTTGAAAAATATACAGGTGGAGGATTATTATTATAATTATTGTTACTATTACTGTTGTTATTACTATTATTCCTTTACTGTTATGCACATGTAACACCACGAATTTATAAGAATTGCTACAGTTCTTGCACATGCACTTATTCATTCACAGTTTAAGACAGAAGATTCCCTCTCTTTTACTATTGACAGTGATGCTCACACCACTTTTACATTCTGAAAAATCACATTCACTAATTTTTCATACTATGTTGGTTATTTTTAACATGGATATTTTTGCTGAAATAAATAATAAGCTATTTTTCCCATGTTAAAAAAAGAAAAAGAAAAAAATTTAAATCATTAAAAACTTATCTAAATGGAAAACCCATATTGCTGAATTCTTTACTGAATTACCATCAAAGTAATTTTTGAGTCTTGTGGGTTTTTTTGTTTCTATACAAATGTTCTAGATATGGCAAAAGCAAAAGATGCTTATTCTCTGTCCTGTGAACATTAGCCCACTAACAAAACATTCTTTGTGATCCATAGCTTTTAAATAGGGTAGTTCCCTCTAACACAGAAGTTAAATGTTGCTGTAGTCTTGTTGAGCATTATCTTTAAAACCATAAATAACAAGAAATATATAAAGGTGAAAATAATTATATTCAGTGCTTTACTTCTTTAGAGGATGCATCCTCATGAACATTTGCAGTAGCTAAATATCAACCAGCAGTTTCACACATTTAATACTGCATAGCCTTATATTCAGCCAATTCATTTTTATTGATACTCTTTCTTGTGCCTCAGAGGCCATTTTTTCTTGCCTTATAGCATCACTCATCTCTAACTCAACAAATTTCATCAGACAGAGAGGATGAACTTTTCAGCCTCCTCAATAAGCCAATATCTATGCCTTCCTGCTTAGAGGCTGAGTCAGTTCCATAAATAAATATAGAAATAAGCTCCACTTTCCACAGACAGTTCCCTAGGCCACTTAGCAACTGCTTCTACGTGGATACCAATCATCCAGTGTGATAAATAAGGAAAAAAAGACATTAAAGGGAGTATCATATACCAAGCATTTTAAAAACTTACAATGCCATACTTTTCATACCATATAAATGTGTATATACTGAAATGTATACAATTATGCACCCTATGTGTGGATTGTAACAGTTAAATTTTATTGCATATCATATAGTAGAAGCTGCTTGTTTTCCAGGAGCAAGCTATGGCTAGTGTTACAGAAGTTCCAGGTAGAGCTAATTTTTGATTATGCAAAGGTTTTCTAAGCTATTTGGTTCCCCACTGAGAGGCTAGGCAAGCCTTTGCAAACCACTCTAAGAGTAAGCCAAAATATTTAAAAGGCAGTGGGAAAGGAAGGCAAGGTTCCGAAGGAAGCTGTTTTATCAGCTAGTGTTTGTCAAAGAATAAAATACACACCCACTGTTGAGCCCAGCATTAGCGAGAATGAAGCATGCCAGTGGAAGATGACATCTGAATGGCTGGCAAGCACAACTCCCTTGAGTGCGAAGGCAGATGCTATCTTCTGTCAGACCTAGCTGAAAGCCAGAGAAAACACATAAATTTTTATCAATCAGTAGAATAAAGAATAAAAATAATGATTAAAAAAGGTAGGATTTCTGCAAGTCTTCAGAATAAAAAACAGAACAGGGTAACACACAGAAAATGGAAGAGAAAGTTATTCATTACAGTCTGCAGACCTCATGTCTGAGCAGATTGGGTATTTTGAAAAGTTCACTGAGTGATCATTTTTCTAGCTTACAGTCTTTCTCATTTACTGCCTGAAATGCAGCACGTAGTCACTATTCCCTAGACACACATGAGACTTTTTACATATGAAAAGCAGTTTGACAATTAAATAAAAACAGAGCTGATAGCATGGGAAGTGCAATAACACTGGTTTTCTAGGTTAGGTTAACATGAACTAAAACAACTACATAATATGCTTTAAAATTTCTGCTACATGCATGAACTTTTAACTGCTACCTGCTACTTCTTTTATTAATTCTCAGGGAATAGAAAGCTTTTCTTCTGGACTACTCTGCTGACACCTAGTGAGACTCAGCTCCAACAGCTTCAGAAAAAGAGAAACGGTATCAGAGCAGCTGTTCTTTTCATTCCACTTGCAGTAAAATGTTTTATATGGCCATGTCTGTGATTCAGCAGAGTGCTGAATCATATATCAACTCAGAGAACACTAATACTAATGAGAAGAAAATGTAGAAAGAGGAGAAAGGGAAAGGAAGCATAAAGAAAAGAAGTGATGGTCAAAGTCTTTCCTTTACAGAATAAACACCTTTAACAAGGATGAATAAATTTGCCACCAGTTGTGACTTCCATCTTTTGCTTTCTATTCTTCACATGTTTAACGGGGATGTTCAGTGTCTGTAACTCCAAGTTATTTGCTACTTGGTTCTTTGTTTTTAATGTAAAATATAAACTACAGGCAACTCATTATTGTCTTAAAGTTAATTGTACTCTAATCCTACCATTACAATAGTATAAACGTCATTTTATCCTTGGGTTTGTTTTTTTTTTGGGAGAGTGGAAATTTCACATGAGATTCTCAGCTTCACTGAAGTGGCTTAATATTGCCTGGGAAACAGACCTCCGTTAGGTGAGATGGCATTTTCTGTTGTCAAGGAATTCTGCAACTTACAATGGACACAAAACCAATCTAAAAAATAAAATTCAACTTCCCCTTTTCAATAGAAATTGAACAAATGAACTTAAGTGCTGGCCTGTAATAACAAACATGAATAAGATCACATTTTGCTTCCCTGAAAAATGGCTCCAAGAGGTCACAGTCATTACTGCTGCATAAAAATGTGAGAACACATACTGCCACCAACTGTCATTAAGTTGGTCTCTTGAGAGCTGCTGGTCAGGAATTTTTAGATTTCCCTCAGAGAACTTCCTATCTGTCTTTCTGAAATGGTTCATCTAACTAGAATCTTACAAAATGCACTGGTGTTTGGATGCATAAAAACACCTACACAGAAAGAGTTAGGCTTCTCCAATCTTGCAGTGTAACAAATTTAGGGTAATTAAGCTTCACTACAGGAATATAAAAGAAGCCACTAAAACAAACACAATGTAGTTCTCTGCATCATAAACACAACCAAGATACTAAAGATTACATAAACAGAAAATGACCACAAAACAATAGAGAATACACAACTCCATTAGTGAAAGAAATTAGCTAGAGCCTACTTGGGTGTGCTTTTCCTACGATGCTCATGACAATGACTGCGCTTCTCCTCTCTGACACCACTCAAGCTGTTCATTGTGGTCCCAAAGTCACTGCAACTTTCTTTCCTCTTCAGCATGTTTTCTTGCCTTAGACACTTCAGTCAGTCAGAACTTAATCCTGCATTTAAACGGGAAGTTCAGCCACCTTTATTTTTTTCTCCACAGCACAATAATCAAAATTAATATTTATAGACAGACCAGAGGGTGCACTTAAGAACGGTCTGGGATTATCATCTTAACTCACGCATTCTGGGTGCTGAATCTCTTGAGACTAAAAAGCTGATTATGTCCAAAATACTTCTATGTCTATAATTTTTATTTTATGCAGGGGAAGATAAAATTGCTCAGATGAAACATCAGGGGTTTACACAGTTTTGCCTTGCAACTCTATTAGGAGTAGTGTAATTAAACATTCAGACACAGACCTTAATCAAAGCCTCAGTGTTTAAGCAGCTTTCTGATAACTGCAATTAACTATCTATAAGTGTAAGAGATCTTTTATAATATAACTATGTTTAAGTGTGATTAACTGAATTTTTTGATATATAGCTCAGAGACTGCCACTTGATATATTTTATGTCTCTGATAAATTTCAGACTCAAACTATTGCACAACTTAATAAAAAATTACTTTAAAGTTCTTATTTTTTTTTCTGCTGCTAAAGTTCAAATAAAGTCTCTGTCATCAAAAAGTACATTACAATTTTCACCTTGTAAAAAGAAAATTCTTATTATTAAAAACATGCTTTTACCCTATAGTCATTTAGTATTTTTCATAACTTATTTGGTTTGGCTTGAGATGATAAAGATTATTGTTATTAGTAAATAAAACAAAGCAAATCATTTGGTATGGTTTTTACTAGACCTGTGTTAATTGTAATTGACATACCCAAAATTATTACTTCAACACTTACCATTTGTAACAATAATTATGGAGTTTAAATAATAATCAAGGAAATAATATATTCCCATGATGGGGGGCGGGGGGGGAAGTGAGAAGAGAAACAAATCAGACAAGATAATTTTATCCAACAAGTTCAGGAGCAGAGCTGCTTTTATTTCTAAAGCTTTCACTTGTTAGCCTTAACCTTGTTTAGATAAATGGCAGAAACTTCTTTGTTCTCATTTCAATTGTCGTGATCCCTCCTCAGATCTGTCTTATCTCCACTTAATGCAGAGAACAATTTGTTCTTGAGAAAAAGCAGGAAGATGGGTTTTATTGTCTGTCCCATTGCCATAGCTTGGCTTGTGAACCTATCAGGTACAAGATACAGTAGCTGCCACAAAGCCCTGAACTGCTAAAAATAAAGACATTTGTAGTGTTTTAATGCTTTTCACTGTCAGAGCTTTTTGCAAATACCAACAGTATAATCCTTGGAACATACCTGATCTCCATATATACAATACACTGATAGAAGAAAAAGGAAAAAGCCCGGCATGATTAATTCGTTGACAACATCCAAATTCCAGCCAGGTCCAATCCCTCAACACAAACTGTCAAATACTGCTGCTTTCAGTACAGTCATTGGCAATGTGAAACTACCACACAATCAAGCTGTTAGGACAATCTGGAATGGTAACAGAATTCTCAAAGCTTTGATACAATAATTGGAACCATGGCATATTCCCAAAATTTTCCTATCTAGTGTGAGAAAAGCACAAGTACATTATACATGTCTAACTTCCAACACCTGCATAACATATTGCCAGTCTCAGTAACTGTCTTGTAGCTCAGTACACAGCTGGCATTACAAACGAAGTAATGTGTTCGAATTTTCTATCAAAGGAAGATATTAAAAAAATTACCAGTTTTCATCACAACACAGCCAACAAACAGCACATTAACCAGACTAAAGAGGCAGCCACACCACCTCTTTATAGAGAACACATATTTTGATTCATTTGAATAAATGTTTCTGGTAAAAGCACAACAGTACGAAACTAGGAACAGCAAACTAGTTGCCCTATTGTAAATAAAATACCTGGTCCTATAACACATGCATTGTTAGGGACCAGACATATGCCAAATCTTGTAAAAGAAATCTGCCATAAAATCTATAGAGATACTGGAGAGACTCCAATTAAAGGCCACTAGTATAACAAAGAGACTGGATCATCTCTCCCACAAGACAAGCCTGAGAGAATGGGACTGTTCAGCCTGGAGAAGAGAAGGTTCAATGGGAATATTATTAATGTGTGAACACATGAAGGAAAGGTGTAAAGAGCACAAGCTCTTCTCAGTGGCACCCAGGGATGGGACAAGAAGCAAAGAGCACTAACTGAAACACAGGAGGAAACTGAAACACAGGAGGTACTGCATGAAGATCAACAAACATTTGTTTTTACTATGAGGCTGACTGGGCACTGGCAGATTGGCCAGAGCAGCTGTGGAATTTCCACCCCTTTGGAGGAATTCAAAATCTACCTGGACACAGTCCTAGGCAGCCAGGTCTAACAGACCCTAGTTGAGCAGGGGATTGGACAAGATGACCTCCAGAACTCCCTGGGAGCCTCTGCAATTCTGTGATACCCCAACATCCCTTACAAGCAATAAAAGCAGACTATTTTCCTTAGAACTATTTCAATCAGTAGAATATTCACTAAAATACTGAAGTGATTCTGATCCATCCCAACTTTTGCTCATGGTCCTCCCCCTTCCCTTTTGCCCCAGGTTTTTTCTTCTTTTCAAACACAAGGATTCATTCAACACAATGCAAAAGAGTGTCCTATTCATGAAGTAGTATTCTGAGATCTCCAGCAGTACAAGTCTTCATTCACTAAACACACGGCTTGCATATTTCCAGAGCCTGGTTTCCCATTTCAGTAACCTGAAGACCAAGAAACTACTGCTCATGCAGTAAATACAGATAGCTCCAGTAGCACTATTATTGCCTTCTTAATTTTTAAAAGGATTAGACAAGAAGAGACTCACTGAAATCTGCCTAAAAACAAAGCTCAACTCAGTATTCAATTTTTCACTTAGTAAGCATGTTGGGCTCAAGTAGAACTTTTATTGTGCTAACATGACACAGTCTAACAGTAATGCCAATTGTTCAAATTTTTGCGATCCAAAGATCACTGATCAGCATGTCTCTTCATAAAGATTTCAGTCCCATTATGTTCTGACATACCTCCTCCTGCTGTGAAATTTCTTCTGTTTTGCATAGATCATGCATTTCTTAATTGGCTTTTCCTTTTATCCAAGTAACTTATTTTTTGTCAAACATAACTCACCTGAAACAGCTTGCTTTGAAAGAATAAAGTACAGCTTCATTTGCCTTTGGGAAGTAAGGATAACTATGCAGAATTTGGAGAACAAAATGCATAAAGCAAATCCTACTACAAGAATTTTTGAGCTTAACTACACCACAATGCTGTGTCAAGAAGAAATGCAAAGCAACTTATTTCATGGGTAAAAGGAAGTAAACATTTTATCTTGGAAGGCACAGTCATTGGAGCTTTGGCTGCAATGACTGTTATTTTGTCGCATCTGTGCATTTTATACAAAGTATTTTAATTGAAACAATACTGATTTATGCAAGTAATAAAATAATAGAATGGCTTGGGTTGGAAGGGACCTTTAAAGGTCACTTAGTTCCACTTCCCCACAATCTTAAACTAGATGAAGTTGCTCAGAACCCCAACCAACCTCCCCTTGAATTTTTCCAGGCATGAGGGATCTACCACGTACCTGAGAAACCTGCTTTAGCATTTTACCACCTTCATTATAAAAAAAAATTCTTCCTTATATCTAGTCTAGATCTACTCTTTCCTAGTTTAAAACCATTATCCCTTGTCTTAATACAAGCCCTACTAACATGTTTTTCCCCATTTTTATTAATCAGATTAGAAAAGACACTGAAAGATCAAATGAACCACTTACAGTGCTCTTCCCAAACTAAGCTACAATTATTTTGCTGGAATTGCAGTTCACCCAGAGCAAGACAGAGAACTAATTCAGCTTAAAGAGAGGAAGGCATAATGTAACATATAATATAGTAAGTTAAGTAGGTCAGTTAACAAGAGATTCCAAGCCACATTTTTCTGCAAAAATTACACCTTTTATACTCAAGAAATGGAAGGTGGTGGGGGAGACGGTTTGCAGGAGGAGCTATATATATTGGCTGCCATTCTTGTAGCAGTTTAACAGGGAAACTGAAAAGTTTGTTATTTGCAGGCAACTCATGTAAAAACAGTGTCTTAACAAGTTGCTCTGCCTTCTGTTCTATCATGTTAACCTCTTTTCACAGATGATTCACAGAGTTTCCTAACTCTTCTCTTTTTGTGTGTAGATTTTCTTGTTCTAAGATAACACCTTTGTAAAAAAAAATCATGTTTTTACATCAGCAAACATCTGTTGTTTTTATTACCAAAATAGGATATCTCATACCCTCTGACAGCAAAAACTAAAATAACTCCTTCAGTTCTCCAAGTGATTGCAATGCAAATAATAACTCTATTAACAAATTAAATGCCAGTATCCATTTAAAATAACAGCTCTAACTAAGAAATATTTTAACCATGCCTTTCTTCCCTCTTCTTATGTCGAATTTTCCAGCGTTGGTTCAATAGATCTTTGTTTTGGATATTTGTTTGAAAGATAGTATGTGCAAGTAAATACCTAAAATTTCTAATTTTACGTGTAGGCTTCAGAGGCAAAGTGATATTGGTAAAATACATTTGCTTTTTAACTTTAAAAGCTCAGATTGTAATTAAATTTTTCTATATTAATATACAGACACTTATAATACATGGTCACTTACACTGGATTTTCTAATTTTATTGCAAGAACAAAAGTTATAGAGTAGTACAGTCCTTGGAAAAGCTGCATAGTGCAAATTAAAAGTCTTACCAGAAGCTCCAGCAAATGGTACATCTTGGAATGCACAGACATGCATGTCAAGAACTGTCTTCTTATTTCACCTGTTTAATAGACCTTTAGTTTTATGCAATAAGCAATTGTTTCATATGCAACCAACTCTGCAGCATTGTTTTTTTAAGTGTTGTATGTGTTCTAAAAGCCTTCAGATATTTTTATACACCCATAACGCTTGGGCAATCTGAATCTGAAAGCTAAAAATTAAAATGTGGTAATGTGAACACTACTCAAGGTTTATTTCAAGATTCATTAGGAAGCCACTTGGTATGTCCAGCCCTGGGTAATTAAAATAGGATAACTGTCCAAGCAAGGAATGAAAAAAAGAACACCACATAATAAGGAAAAACTAAATTTTCACCAATATTGATTTAATTACAAAAATAATTTAATGAAGGCTATTTCAGAATGTCGGTGATTGATTTTTTATGGACTTCACTGGGTGCAAGTAAAGCCGACTTTATTGTACAAGGCACATCTTTATATATTGTTACAAACCATTAGCTCAGCAGTTACAAAACTCATGCTCTTAGGGTTACATGTTTTGCATTTCTAAAGGCTACAGATTACAATCTCCTCGCCTAATCCCCTGCTAAAAGCTATGCACAAGGTAAAGACAGCCTTACCTTTTCCTTTTGTCTTGGCTCCTGCCTAAATGCCATTTGTTTGTTTTTCACAAGGTTTTACAGTAACCAAAGCTACAAACTCACTACAGCTATCTGCCTCTGTGGCAACACTTTGAACCCCCACAATTTCTTATTAATCCAATTTTTGTACATATACCATAGCAATGTACTTTTGATTAAGAAAAAATCCTTTTCAATGATGACAACCACACTTACTGTTAGTTTGGAATTGTATTGCCTACAGTGGTATAAATTTGAATTTTTCTTTTTCCTTACAATCTCAAAAGTGCAACAAGTTACAGCTGTGAGAAAAGTGACCTAGGAGCTAAGAGGTATGAGTGTAGGCACAGAGATCAAAGAAAAAAGCTTTTCTGAAGAGAAGCTCATATAGGAGTAGTATAGCCTACAGAGCAGAGCATATATTTGAAAGATTAGGTTGCTTATTTTAAGTACTCTAAAATTTATGAGGGATTTCAAAGCACAATGATGAACCTCTAGTATTTGCACCTTATTCAGAACATTATTTTCCTATTAATTTCCAAGAAAAATTAGTATAACATTTGTTTTTAAATATTGTCCACAATCCATGCATTTATCATGCCCAATATCATAAATTCATATAGAGAATACCTTCTGTAATCTTGAACTCCTCTAGAGCCTCAAATTTATAATGCTGCATGCTTAATAGCACCTTAATTGAAGTTTGTGGATGGTATTTCTTGTCTAATCCATGCAGTACCAATAGCAAAGTCAAAGAGTTCGAGACATCCAGTTCTATAATACATCAGGTTTGGTAATTTTATTGTTATTCCTTTCCATTGAAAGATTTTGTTACCCATTTCTGCTAAAATGAACAAGAAACAATTCATTTCTCCCCCTGTTTTAAGGCATACATCAGGGAAGAAGAAAGGCAGGCTGCTTGGAAAGGACATTGGAGCTGGAAGCCAAGAGCCACAGCAGGGTGGGCAGGGCAAAGCTCTGACAAGGACTCAGTCCCATGGCTCCTGAACAAAAAAGCAGAGCAGGTCCGTGACAGCAGCCAGACATAGCTAACTTATCAATGACTGCCAGATGGGAGGGATGTAATAACAGGGCAGGTCAGACAGACAGGTCAGCAAGGCAGAGCCTGAAGAGATGAGGTTAACCAGACACTGCCCCACAGATCAGGCAAGGCTATGGTAAATGAGGCAGGTCCAATTCAAGCTGCACCAAGTGCTCTCCCAGCCCAGGCAGCAAAACCTCTGGGAGAGCAAGGTTATGCACTCTGGTCCCTGACATAATACTACATTTCAAAACTCCTTTTCATTGATTCTTCCCATGCCTCATTTTTCCATCCCTGATGGTGGTTGTGCAGACACCTAAAGAGTCAATGCCAAACCTCTTCCAAAAAGAGAGCTAAATCAACAGAAATAACAATGATGGCCAACACCACTGACCTAACAGCGTTTGGAATAACTAGGATCACCAGTGTGGGGAACTATCCTTTTCCCTACTATTCTCATAGAAAATCACACTCTGAAAAAAATGTGCACAGTCCACTCACTGAGAATTACTATTGGGTTTGATGTGTCCACTGTGTCTTACAGGAATGATGGTAGAACAAATCCCCTTTCTGAAAGGTGGTATTTAAAGTCCATGTGGCTTGTAAATTCTCAGTATGAATGACTTGCACAAAGATGAAATATGTGCAGCTCTTCAGCAACAAAGGTCTTGGTAAAAGACATGAGTCCACAGCAACTTAGAACTCCAATGAGTATCCAGAGGATCTTCTGGAAGTTGGAACATAGTGCTTCAAGGTTCAATAAAGAGCACTTCAACATTTCTAACTTTATTTATTTATTGACGTGTCTAAATTAAAAGCATTTCCTACAAAATATTTTCCCTTGTGTTATTTGTGAGTTATGTAAAAGAAAGAACAACAGTAATTCCAAGATGGAAAGACCTCTACAACCAGATTTGGTTTTACAGAATCAATGTTCCACTTAACTTTTAGCACTGATTTGACTGTGGAAATGAATGTTGAAGTCTTCCTGTATTGATTTGACATAAAATTGAAAAAGTTTCTCCATTGCAGTGTTTACGTATGACAGGTGCACCAGAAATACTGATTCTCTCTGCTTCCTCTTTTGAAGTAGACATTTTTGGGAATGTCTAGTGGACCCCTAAGATACATGACCTACTGAACTCAGCAACTAAAATACACTGCCTTTTTGATTATTTAATAAGTGTGCTTGACGTGTGAGGCCAATAGCATCCAAATAAATGGAGCTGCTAACATTTCTCTTTTAAGATTAATTCCTACATGAAAAGTTTTCTATCTAGCTAAGACACCAAAATAGCCACAGCATATAAGCAAAAAAGGAGAAAGTTAAAGAAGGGAGAGGAGAGGAGAGGAGAGGAGAGGAGAGGAGT
>VZTX01014915.1:113832-215130 GCA_013400915.1 Pardalotus punctatus
GGAAAGGGGAAAGAGGAAAGAGGAAATAATCCCATCCACTAATAACTTTGATGAAGACTCAGATCTGGTGTACTGGCACACAGAAAAGTAGCCATTCATTCTTATGGAGCTATTTGCTTCTGATCCATTACATATTCATGAGTCATGAACCAGATAGTAAGGAATTCTAGCAGCTGTCAAATGCTTGTTTTCCTATATCACACAAGGAATTGGTTTCCCAAGTAGTGAAAAAACTGTGCCATTTTTCCAACCTTACCTTTTTATTTAGAGAGCAGGCACACTATCAGCTGGGAAACAAATCTTGGAACATCATCCTGAGAAATTTTAATTAATATGAATGAGCAATGGGTTTAGTTTTCCATAGATATACACAAAAAAACAGCTTTGCATTTAACTTCTTTAAGCTAAGTCCTGATACAAGAATATTTACTACCAAAAAGTAACAACGTTCAAATCAATTAATCTTTATTCAAGGTAAAATTAAGCACACAGGAGGAGTGCCTATGCATGCACAGGTGATAGGAGCACTAAATATTTGCCATGATTTTTCAAAGAAACCAAAGTTAATGTCACTCCAAGATGTAGGATTTATAAGTCTATTGAAGAGATTTATTGAGAATGATTTTCTAAAAATATCATAATGGAATCTATGTTTTAGAAATAGTATTTTTCTAAGTGTTCCAGTGTGTATCTAACTACATATTGATGTTACATTTAAAACCAGAAAAGCACTCCTGGAAACTTTTTTATTTTAAACACTACTTGACATCGCACAGAAGTGCTACTCCACGGAGTACCCAGTGCTCTGGAGGCTGACGGGTTTTAAGATCCATAGCAGCAATGTAATTCAGATCTGTTCGACTGCTCTTTTTGTAGACTGGACATGAGTAGAGACGTGGATCTTTTGCAGCTGAAAAGACAGAAGAGACATAAGGAGGAATTAAACTAGGGTGAAAAAATGGGGCCCTAAGACACTGGTCATAAGGCAAATGGAAAACTGAATCCAAGTTCAATAGTACATTGTTCACTGGTTTTGCTAATTGAAGTCCATATATGCTTTGAAATTTCTGTAGGTTTAAGATTTAACATGAGCACCCAGCAACTGATGTAAAGCAAGATATGTAAATGGACACACTACAGTAATTAGTGCTCTTATTAGTTCAATCTGCCCACTGAACATTACTTCTTATCAATGTATTATGTCAAAATAAAATTGCCCTACTTTGAACAACCTGGTTTGAAATGCATTTAGTACTTCAGAGTACCAGTCATCAACTACTTCACTGTAGAATTTGAACAGTAGTCTAGTCATGCTCAGTACTTCTGTGTTCATTATTTAGTGTCTTGGCTGCTGATCATGCCTTCTTTAAAATGTTAGCAAAATAGCACTTTAGCAAGCTTTGCTTGTAGAGGGGGAATGCTTTTCAACAGATTTTTCCAATTTTATGCTCTGCAGTGCATTGGTCTTTTCTGTTTTACATCCTTATTCAACAGTATGTTCTATTCTATATGCAAAAAACCACTACACTGACGCAAATTACACATTTTCACATCACTGTCCTTCAGCTCCATAAGTTTCCTTTCCATTCCTACATTTCTTTTCTACCTCAAAGATGAAACATCTTCTACCCCCTCACTCCACGTCTTGCTTGCTCCCAGGAGCTCAAAACCAGACTTGTCCAGGGAAAAAAAAAAGTTTTTATAAATACAAACATTACATATATAACATGTATAACATGTTATCTATAAATGCTATATATATGTGTGTGTATATATATATATACACATATATATAAATTCATGCGTATTTATGTATCTTACATGTTGTGTATACATACTTATATGTTATATGTGTGTATAAATTCCACTCATTTTTGGCATGTGTGAAAGAGATTATTTAGGTTTAGGTTGCAGAGGCTACAGAGTTTTATGTATAAGAAAGCTGATGTTTTCAATCTAGGATACATACTGTATATATGTACAGCTTACCAGTAAATAGGTTAAAAAGCTCTTAACACCATTAAGACTATGTGTAGAGATCTACATAAATATTAGGAAAATAAAGTGCCTACTATCATTTATGACACAAGTCTGAAACGACATTTTAAATGGAAGACTGGGAAGTCTCCCACACTGAAAGAGAGTTGGTATGTATACAATGACTAGCAACAGCCTCATGAAATCCTAACAGCCCAAAAGATTTCCATGCAGTTAAATAAAAAGTTACATTGAATTGTAACAAAATAACATCCTTTAAAATACCATTACTTACTGTTATTCTCTGCATATATCCTTATAACCGGCATCATCTCAAAGAGCACCTTGGGTTTAGATTCTGTCAGTCTCATGTTTCTTCTGTCCCAGCCAGCTCCTTCCAAATACAGACCATATATGTAGACACCTTCGGAAGGAGGACTTGTGATATCATCTTTCATCCATTTAGTGACTTCATTGCACAGCACTACACTGTCAAGAGCCCATCCTTTGTTAGCTCTCGTTATTTCCTGCCCAAACCAGACAAAAGTTAGGAGGTTACATATTCACATGAGCACAGAACCATTTTTTCCAGCAGTTATTAGAAATAAATCTGTATGGTCATAACATATCCTCTTCAGTCGAGGAAAAAAAAAAAAAAAAAAGAAAAAAAAAAAAAAAAAAAAAATCAAAAAAAAAAAACCCCCAAAACCAAAAACAAAAACCAACTAATTCTTCATGATATCCATGTTTACAGAAGTCTGACTTCTCTCTGAGGGAGTGTTCACATGGCACTACAGGAAAGCTTTCAGTACATTTTTTTTCAGCACTTTTTGCCCTATATTTGATTTTAATTTCTTTCTATTATATACAATATCTAAAGACTGTACCAAGTAACACAACCACTGAATGCCAATGGTAGCCAACTCTTGCGAATGCAAAAAATTGACAGATTTGACAAAATGAGAAAACATTAGCTGGATGTGGCAAGTGAAACATTCTCTGGAGTTACCTTCCTTTTCCTGCACCTCTACTCTTCAGTAACTGTGTTCCTAATGAGTAAGAACTCACTCAGCTCTAAAGCTATGTAAAGAGACTGCAAAAAAACCTGTTAGTCAATGCATTGGACAGCACTCAGTTCTAAGTTGCCCAATTCCTTACTATCCCATATCATTAAATTATGGCAAACTGAAGTTTTATCCTGGTCATGCGATGGCTTTCAAAGACCTTTTTTTGAAGTAATTGGAATCAATGCTTGCTCCATACTGCAGTTACTTAGATGATCTAAAAGAACACAAGGTTTATAGTTCAGTGATAATTCTGGCTCTTCCTCTTTCTCATTGTTATTTGTTTCACCACACAGCAAAGCCCAGAAACTCACTTTGGTATTTACTTGGGATATTAGGTTGTTACGTATCCACAGTCCCTTTTTATGGAACCAGAAAGTTTTGTTGTTTCCAACTGTTTTGGATCCTGCTAGTAAACCTTTTCCACAAGCTTGGATGCAAAAGATAGTCCCAGTTTAGGACTGTTCACTCAAAAGACATATTTTGTTACATAATTCCAAGGCTATATGCCTGAAATTTTAGATTACACTACCCAGACCTCAGAGTAAGAGGGGCCATTTTTCCTACACCACAAATCTTCATTCTCTTCTCCAAAAGTCTGGGTTTTTTTTTCCCTGAGGTCCCATTGTGTTTTCACCTGAGTATTCTTTTCTAATTTTACACATTCCAGACATTTATTGTCTGTCTCCAGTACGTCCCTTTATGCTGACCAACATAGGCATTTATTACTTCCTTTAAAAGTAAAAAAGTTGCTGAGCAACCAATGAAATTACAAAGTCAACATACATACATTAGCAAATATATCAAATACCATACTTATATGCATTTATAAAGGAAAGCTTTTCCCACTTCATGAAAGACTTAATCAGCTACAGAACAGCAGAATTGAAATGTAAGACTAATTCTGAATTGTTTTTCTGCCCAGTTTCCAGCCAGGTAAGTACTTAACACAGAACAAAGAGAGGGGAAAAAACATATAAATTCACAGGCTTAATGACCATTCTCAGAGACATCTCAAAGCAAACATGAGATAATATTTTCCTAGTCTACCTTAATACTTCTGTGAGGTAACTTCTACTTATTTGTGCCTTGGTCAACACAGAAAATATATTTTAATACCTTAGTGGTTGATATACTGAAATAGTATGTGCAAAAGAAGAGCAGCTCACTCAGGAAATGTTAGACAATCACATATGTGTATAAATTCAGCCTTCATCAGATAATATATTTTATTTTTAAAATAATGTCAAAAATAAGCAGAATAAGACTTCAAATACGATTTACCTGCCTCACCGCAGTTAAAAATCCTTGAGGATTAAAAAACCCTGTCATCCAGAAACAGTTTGGTCGACCTTCAAAAATCCACTTGTAAAACTGTTGGTTTCTTTCTAGAAGCTCAGTAAACCAGAAACCAAGTGTACTGGAAGGCCAAGATGCCTAAAAACAGTAAACATCTTAAAATAGCATACTGCTGTCAATAAAAGCTAACTCCTCACATGGTAATAAACAATATAATATTAGCAAACCGCATTTGAAGATCATCTATCGTATCTTGACTTTAATCTGATGCATAAACTTTGCATACCACTGAAACCTGAAGCAAATTCTTTCTCTGTTCAAATTAATGTCTACTATTCTTTTTACACATGCTTAATGGTAATTTTCCATTTTATGACATTTTTGCAAGGTTAGATAGCTGTACAAACTAAGAAAGACATTTATACAATTTTTTTCTAAATGTAAGGTGAACATATCAAGATAACATGATTTCTGAAAACTGTTCTGCATTTTTATTCTTCTGAATAAAAGCTAAGGAAACCTGGACTATGTGGAGATATAGCTATGTTGTGAAGAATCTGTTTAGGTCTAGGTTTTGTACCATGCAAACACTTTGTCAGCAGAAACAAAACAAGCCAACAACAAAAAACCTCCCCATTTTTCTTTCCATTAGTTACCACTGACAGCTCTAATTGTCACTGAAAACAATTTCTGTGGGGAGAGGCTTAGATCTGGGATTGTTTAGCCTGGAGAAGAGAGGGCTCAAAGGAGATAGTGTGTTTATACCTCATGCATGGAGAATGGAAGAAGATGGAGCCTAATCCTTGTCAGCAGCAGGAGAGAAAGCAATGGGAACAACATGAAATGTCAGAAATTCTGTTTAAACCGAAGGGGTTTTTTGTTTGGCTGGCTGGTGTTTGGCTGATCAGTTGGTTTTTACTGTGAAGGTGATCAAACACTGGATTGTGTTTCACAGAGAGGTTGTGGACTCTTGATTCTGGAGACTCCTGGGAAACCAGCTTTAACTGACCCTGCTTTCAGAAGAGTGAATGGACTATCTCCATAGGCCCTTTCCAGCATCTACTATTCCGTAATTACATGGCTCAAAGTCAAACTCAAAAAACACTGATTCTGACCAAGGTAGATAGGCCACCTCTACTTAACCCAAAAAAGGAACATATATAAATTATATGTGTCCAATAAATAGTACCTGTGTAGCCCACTAATGCGGCTGCTATTTTTAAAAATCCATCACCACATTTTAAATTATTCTCTTCTCTCTAGCTTTTTATCTTGCCAATATGCAACAGGCTGTTAAAATGAGAAATACCTGCATACCCCACATTCATTTCAATTTTTACAAATGAAAGGCTTGTTTTGACTGTGTTTATTTTAGCACAAAATCTATTCCAGCAGTTGCACAGCTCTGGTTAACACTTCTGAAATACAGTTTGAAAAAAGTGTTTACTATATGTCTAGCAGTTTAATCTAGTCTCTTCAGAAACAGGTTTTTTTTTCTTTCCAGAACAAGTGATGTACACCTACTTTTTTCCAGCTAGCAGGAATCTTTCCATCGTACATGCCGTCTAAAGCATCCCTCAGATTTTCACTCATAACTATTGTCCCATCAATGGCAAGTTTTAGATCAGTCAGAGTGCTTCTCACTAAAGAAATAACTCTCTGCATTTGTTCAATCTCCTGTCGCAAAAATATATGCATAGGTTGCAAAGGTCCCATGTTCTTTAGTTTTTCTTTTACCTGTAGGTAGAAAACCAAAGATCTTTCAATAGAAGAAAAAAAAATAAAGTTGGCTTTAGGTCAAGGTTAGGACCCAATATGATCTTTAAGACACAAGATAATTTATTTATGAACTGAAATGGTCGGTTTGGCACCTCCCTTGAATTATCTGCAAGACATAAACACAGGATTTGTTCCAAGAGAAATCTATGATGCTGAGGCTGGTTATGTTTTTAGTCTAAGTCACGATTTAGTACGTATTTCCTTCTATGAGTTAAGGTCATTTAAAGAGCTTGTATACTGTTTACCTTAGTTCAAGGAATTCAGTTTTAATTCCAACAGTTACAAGGTTCTCTTTACACAACCAATCAAGAGTAACTGCCCCAGCTACTTTGCCTCTACATGGTAACAATGACTGGGAACTATCACAATACCAGGCAGTCTTGTACTCTTACCAAACTCATTGATATATTTTTAATCAGAAGTGTAAAATTAACAAATAAACAACTTCATGAATATAACTAGAAAATGTATAGTGTCAACAGCCTCAGTTAAAAGCTGATGATCCTACCTCCCCCATAGTGACAACTTAAGCATTAGCAGGTTTAATATTTTTTTTTAAGTTCTTACAAAAGCACTTCACCACATATTTAATTAGTCCATTACAAAAATTATTACTTTGGTCACACTTCTTTAAAATATGTTTTAGAAGTATTTCTTGTATGAATGAATTCAAATACACTTTTAGAAAAGTTGGCCTTTTTTTTTTTTTTTAATCCATAGAAGGCAAGATGGAGCAAATGTTTTTGCCAGAATTTCATTAACTCACTTCAAATGGTATATAATCAGCAGGAAGTTTTTCCAGCATATCATCAGCCAGTCTGGCTACAACTGTCTCTCGAGTTTCACCTCCTCCACCAGAGCTATCTTTAGGCTGAATACTGAGGATGGTATCCAATACATCTTTGGAAACTTTACTTTGGTAGGTGATATCCGCATTCGGGTGCAAACCAAACACCTCTGGTGTGTCATAAGGAGGAAGGCTCTACATAGTAAAAGATAAAGACAGTACAACTGGAGATTTAGAAGAGAATAATTAAGAAAAAAAAACACAAAAAATCCCCAAACAAAGATAACACACAACAAAACCAAATGAAAACCAGAAAAGAACACTCTAATACTGTAGAGTAAGAAGCTAGATTTCTTCAAATAGTCTTTGGCCAAATAACTTGCTGTGATCTATTTGTCATGTCACAGCCCAAATCACACCAAACAAATTGAGTTTTAACATCTATGTGCTATTTTAATAGCAAACTTGTACTCTCATGTATCTAGACCTTTTATTTCCAAGAGGTTGTACTCAGTGTCTGGATTCCATTCTTTGCCCTCTTTAATAACTTTGTGCCTTTAGGTATTTACCACAAGTAAACCACATGAAAAAGAAAATACATATTGCTGTCAAGATGATAACATTGATGACAATAATTAGTTGTCACTAATAGATATGCAGATTGCTAGAAATCAGTAAAAATCTGTGAATAAAAGACAAAATACAGGTACTCAAAAAAAAGAAAAATTATAGGGAATTAGGAATTTATGAGAGACAAGTGATTAGCTTCCATTTACCAACCTGTATGTACTGAAGGTATTGATCCACCATAGTACATTTGGGTATGCTGTATCCTTTGTAGAAGCTGAATTCTGGACTGAATGTATTTTCACTGAACCAAACCTTTACAAAGGTGTTCATGAGTCTTTTGTCAAAGTCATCTGTCACACGACCACCGTACTGGATCTCACCTATCATGTAACAAATAGTACTCCAGGAGATCCCCTAAAACCAAGCAGAAAGCACTGACTTCAGCTAATCCTCTTCTCATTTACTTAGATCTACCTTAGTAAGAGCAGCTGATGTACCATGTCTGTCCCATTTGGAAGAAAGTTATTTTCTTATTACCCTTTTTTTCTAGAGTCTTACACTCCCTGAACATGTGCAAAGACTTCTCAAAATATAATTCATTGACAACAAATTAAAGAGCATTTTGAAGATAGCAAGAAAATTACAGACACATTTGAATCCTCCTTTCGAATTCACTTAAAATGCCAATTGCAAATTGATTTGCCACAGACTTTTCTGTAGGACAACTGACCCTATGAAAGCCAGAAACACAGGAGAAATTCTTACATAATCATTTGAAACCGCTTTCAATTTCTTCATGCTGTGAAAATAGGTTGGAGGGGCCAAATTTCATTATTTTTACTCGAAATAGATTTAAGCAAAGGAGTATTTTTAAATAGTCATCCATTTTTAACCAATTGACTTAAATAGAATTGAAAAGAAGGTCTGCACTTCTAAGATTTAGATTTCTGAGATGGCTAGGAAGACTTTTTTTAATATGCTGGTTAATATAGAAGTTAAACATGCACTAGATTAAAAGTCTAAGTCTGCTGCTCTAGAGATGTGTATCATTGAAATATTGAATGTATGTGGAAAAAACAATAAGCTAAAATCATTCTTGTAGTTCAGTTATTAGGAAGCATTTACATACATTCCACTACTAGAAAGATCTATCATCTTAATCCCCCTTCCCCACAACAATATTAATTACCTTCTTGGTATCCATGCGATTCAAGTAGTTTTGAATGAACTGCACAGTAGCATTGAAATCAGCTTGATTAAACTCATAGGGAATATTCCAACCCAGAGATCCAAACTTGCGTCTTTCTTGAACGGTGGAGTGTAGAAAGGCTACAGCATACAGCAATGGTTTCCACTGCACCATTTTACTGGCGTCTAATAAATCCTGGCTGACACCTATTGATTGCAATTGGGCTTTATGAGAATCACAGTAATCGTCTTTTTCAAAACTACTTCAAATCAGTGTTAAAATACCACTCCAGAGATATTCACTTGGCTCTCTGCCTCTCCCAAGGGTAAATTATTGTCCCACAGTGTTCTGCGCTGGAGAGAGTTTATAGCATATTATTAAATTGCTCAAATTAAAAGAGTAAACTTCAGGGGAAGAAAACCCACAATTTAGTAATAGCTGAATTCACATCAAGTTGCTTTCTGCACAGAATCTTTGTAGAATCTTTGTCCTTTATTTTACATAGTGTAAAGAGCACTTGATAGCCAACAAAGAATAACGTCATTTTTCTGCCAAAAGACAGAAGACTGAAAATTCAAATACTTTGAACAGAGATTTTTAGAAGCCAACATGTGAGAAAAGAAAAGGTATTTCCTCTCTTGCTGTCCAATTAGTTCTGGGAACAGAGCTTCAGCAAATCTTCTCTTTTTAATTCTTCAGCAAATCTTCTCTTTTTAATTTTCAAAACAAAAGCCAGGATGTGTCCTGGCATCATTGTGTTCAGTTCCTCATACTAGCTTACACCTACTATCAGTTTAACATGACCACACAATAGCATCACAGTCCAAAATCTAATTTTAAATCATTACTATTCCAGCACTTACCAGTGTATGTTCTCTTTAGTCCAGCTCTGAGCCCCTGTGGTGGTTCATTGGTAAACTTAATCGACATTTGAAGAAGGGCGATGGGGAATTGTTTGTGAATGTCAGTTGTCATCCATAGTCGAAAGCTTTCATGAACAGTCTCTGTCTCTATTACAGTGTCCATTAACTCATCCAGAAAGTCAAGTCCAAGGTGGCAGTTTTGCAGAAGTGCCCAACCTCCCTAGTTTAAAACAATAGAATATAAAAAGTTATCAACATTTTTCACAAGCTGAAATCACTCTTTGAGGGGAGCTAAGCTGTAGGCTGTTTCTTCTGAAGGTGGTGTTAGCTTATTTGTTTTTTTTCATCTGAACAGGTCCTTACTTGTCTCATCTGATCTTTTCAAGTAGTCTCTACCTTTTCCACTTCAATACATTTAAAGTATACTTTGTCATGACTACAGTGCTGATAGAAACTGATAAATTTTCACTTACATAAGGGAGCTCAGGAGTAACTCCACAGAGCAAGCTGTTAAACCTTGTTTCTCACAATGGTCCCAGGCTTAGAAAATAACCAAATACACATACTTAATTAATCAATTGCTATCAATCAATAGATGTCAAAATTTCTTATATGAATTACCATATTTCATTATAGACATCTCATCTTCACTAAGAGGGCTTGTGAAACAGTAAGGGAAAGTAACTGCATTTCTCTGAACTAAACAAAAGCTGCTCCTCTCCCTTATTTTTGAAAGGGTTTCTTCTCATCTGATCTGCTAATTAGTTCTTTATGAGAAGTTATCAAACAAGAATCTGAAGCAAAAGTCAGAGTAAAACAGGTTACCAAAAAAAGCTCATAACAGAGCTTCATAACAGGAGAGTAAGAAACTCAATCTTTTCACATCAGCAGGCAGAGCAGTAGTATCACCCAATGGGCAAAGCATGCTAAATTGGAGCATCTCGCCTTTCTCATACAAATAGTTTTGTTCTTTAATTCCTATTCTTGTAAAATGTCTGTGCTACCAGACTGTCCCTCCCAAGTCCAAATTCAGACTCAGAAATACAAAATATTTTGCTATACAACCACGTTTTTCTCAAGTTTATGTAACTATCAGTAGCATATTTGGAATTCATTTTTGTCATTTAACAAAACACACCCATATTACCAAAAATACACAACTGAAAAAATAATGTGAAATGCTTACAGAAGAACATGTACTGGTGATGTAACCAAAAAAATGAAAAAAACCCCAATCAATTCAGCTATGTTCATCAGTCAGGAATCTACTACAAAAGCTCCATTTTATATGGAAAGCACTGTGTTTTCAATGAAAAACATCTGCACAGTAGCAAAAAGCTTGTTATGGCAAATTGAAAGTCTGTAAAAAGACAGTTCTCTTGCTTAGGACACTTACATAAAAATAGGAGTTTGCATCAGCATTAACTACCCACCAAACAACATTATTTTATGGCAGGATTTTTATTTCTAAACTTTTCATACAGAGAGAAAAATGTTCAGATTTTTGTCGCTTACATGAGTCATTGTCTGCCGTAGAAGTTTACGAGCATGGATTCCTTGCCCCTGGCCCATGGAAACACAACACGTTTCTGCCTTCAGTCTTTTCCCCAAAGCAATAATTGAGTCCGTAGGATCAGAGCCCATGGAAAGAAAGCATATGAGGGGAGTACGTGGATCTGACTCTTCCCACGTTTTCTCCAAGTCCAAGGTGACTCCCTCTGCGTATTTCTCCCCCATAGTGTCAGTGATATATTTTCTTGCCTGTATTAAAAAGGGTAAATTTAAATTGTGACCTAACCATTTAATACCATTTTCTTCACAGTGTAAATACAACCAATAAGTCAGCTTAAGAAAAAAGGCTGCTGAAAGTTTATATCAGAAATATAAATACACAATAAATTTATCTTTATATTCAACATATCATACTGTCTTTGAAGGTGTTATTTCTTATAGCCTTATAAGACCAGTTAATTTTTTTATAATTATTGTATTACATATATCTGTATGTATTGTTATGTAAAATAACCATAATTAGAGTATAATAAAAATAATAGCCTCTCTAAAACTTTTAAAAAGTTTTAATGATTTAAAGATGATTTTTCCATTAGATAGTGTAACTCTTAGCCTAAAATCTAGAATAGGAGGAAAGGATTAAAGAAGGGCTTCAAAGCTCTTAGGTCTTTCCCAGCTTCATGGTTAAACAAACAATGAAATAACAGTAGTAATGATTAAAATAACTACACTAAGTAAAAGATTCAGAGGAACATGTGACAAATATCTCTTTTATCCCTTCTTTATCTTTAAAAATTCTAGATTATTGTTCTTTTTCATGAACAAATAGAAAAGGCTCTTTCAAACAATCTGAGATGATCTTTCTTGTACTCTTTCACACCACAATGCTTTTGTCTTAGATAAAACTTCCCCTTAGTGCCTCTGGATAACTTCTCAGAGACAAAAGACACTCACAGTGTGAAGTATTTGATAAACTATCAGTTTCATAAAACCATTGAAAGATGAAAGTTTATCATGCCCCATTATCAGTAGGGAGGAACTAACCTTGCATGATCTGTTTCAGACACATAGCACACATCATAGAGATATTATTTATACCGTACTCCTTAACCTTTTGACTGCAGTTACACCAATAATTGCTGAGATTTTCTCTGAATTCAATCGCAATGTTTAAAGATGTTCATCAACAAAATTAATACCACACATTTTCAGTGATGCATTCCAATTTCATTAAATTGTCATTAATTGCTCTGAATTATCAGCAATTTTCTAATTTTTTGTTCTTTTGTACTGGAGAAGAACATAAAGATCAAAAAATAGGCTCCTAGAAGCTGATTTTTCTTTAAAAAAGTCTACTTAATGAACTTCAATTTTATACTTTTTTAAATAAATGGCTTTAAATTGAGAGCTTTTAACAGACTTTAATGAAGATTTTTCTAAAGTGGATCTAATTCTTCCATGCAAGAAATAGTTCCTCAATTATATAGTTTTCAATTTTCTTTTCTCTCAGCCAACCAAGTTCATTAAAGTATTTTTCTTCAGGCTAACATGGGGACACTTCTAAAATTCCAGTGAGTAAGAAAGGACAGCCAAATGAACTGATAAAGCAGATCTGGATAAACACACATGATTCCAGCAGAAATCACCACAGTGTTATCACTGGATAATATTTGTTCAATATACTGGAATAATTTTTCTATCACTGCCCTTGTAACAAATACATAAATGGTCTGGAAAGAATTTCAGAAAATAAAACATAAAGGTCCATTATAAAATGGTGTTTTGCATTACATACTTAACTGCAATCCAGAAATTATTGTTCTAGTGATACCTAAATAGACCATGTAAGCTATATAAATATACCTGAGCTATCGTCCTGTCAGGACACCAAGATCTGATAAGAAGAAGATGTCTGAAGCAGTCCAGAGATTGACCATAGCCACTAGGAACCAATTCTTCTTCAGGATTCTTACTATCAAACCAGATTTTCCACTGCTTCTCTTCTCTGGAAATCTGCAATTATACCATCAAAGAAGTAAATATCACTAAACAGACAAGTCATATTTGCCCTGCAAACTTCTAATGAGAGTCAGAGACACGTAATCCACACACAGGTATTTGTTTAGCTATATTAGTACACAGATTTAATAATGTTATTAAAAGTGATAGGATAAACTTTTAGATTTTAACTATTGTACTGTAGAACACAACAATGCCCTTGAGTATTCATATTCTGAAAGCAGAAGAGACTAATTGGTATTTTCTATTATGATATAATAGCATAGCTATGTCAGAACATGGATAGCTAGGCACAGACACAGCTTTGACAACAGCAGGTGCATAACTGCTCCCCACATGAATGTACAGAAAGTTTTCTTCACCTGTACCAAATGCTATTGACCATTAGCTACAATACATTTGGTGTCCAATCAGACTATTCAGACAAGTGCTGAATTTACTGGACACCCTCTCTCTAATTTTTACTCCATGTAACCAGAGAGATATTGGAACAAGCATCATAAAGCATAGTGTAAGAAAGCACACCAGAGATGCAAGAAAATCTAACAATCAGAATAAGAATAAAGTTGCAATACATTAATAGGATAGTGGCAAGTTGAATCCCAATCTGAAAATATTACAATTATATAAAATGTGAACATTTTACTTCTTATTTTCCTGGAGAGGCTTAAGTCTTTATATTAACATAGACTGCTAAGCAGTCAGGGCCACAACTGTGGCTACCTGCTGTCAGTTCTGTTCTGTTCTATAAAATAAACCAGTTTCCCATCACATGGGCTCATCACTACCAGAGAATCACTTGTCAAAGAAGAGAATAATTTTTTAAAAGTTCTTATGTACTTGATCAAGGATATCTGAAAATTGGTTAAGCTTGCTGAGCTCCACCAAGTTCAACCAAGTCATATCCAGAATCCATTTAGCTGGCTTAGGAGGACAAGCTTTAAGGTCTAGAGAAGCACCACCTGCAAGAAATTGAGATTATTTATAATTAGTACTGTTGGGAAGACAAAGAAAAATAAGAAAAATAAAAGGGAAAACAAGGTCAAGAATCAGCTTTTTAATCATGAAGTTACATGAGTTTTCTGCCTTACAAAACTATGCTACATTTGATTAGCCAGAGTTTGAATTTGGTTAGTTTATATTAATTTTTTTTGTTATGTACTTTAAACAGTCTTAACCAATTTATATTTTGAGGCTTTGCTCGGTTTTTGTGCAATGTGCCTGGAAATAAATCTTTTGTTGGAAAAGGCATTCTGAAGACTCAACACGGAAAAATTCACATATATAATCCACAAATAAATGTTGCCTGGAAAATTAAGTCTCTTGGAAAGGTAATACAAAATGGATCTAAACATCTAAGTGAACTCACTGCTTGTATGCAGTGAAGACCAAAGCCGTGAAAGCCTCATTCAGCCAAGACTCTGATATTCTTTCAAACTTAGTATTATTTTCTGTTCCTATTTTCTGCACTTACCAAAGAAACTACAATATGTGTAGTACAATAATAATTCTTCTAAATTAAACACATACCTGATGCTATTTCAGCAGCAGATATAAAGTATACTTAACAATATTCCTTATAAATTCTCATGATTCCAAAGACATATTGATCAATATTCAGTGTGCTGCTATAAATTAGAACTACCATACAATGTTGTCTTGTCACCAGATCGGAATAATAAGCATTTATTCTTACTGGTCTCTCATGTGCAAAAGGAAAGAGCATGCTGGCTAAGAGATACAAATACATAAATTTTCTATAATAATAACATGCTCTCCTTAAAATTTATTCATAGTTCCAACCTTTAATAAGCGTCAGAAATTCTTCATGCTTCACTCTGTTTCTTTGTATATCAATCTTCAAAGCAAGCAGTAATGTGAAAAGAAATTTGTGCTCCTCATACAGCCCTCGGGCAGTATATTTGAACACTTCAAATGTCATATGTTCAATAATATTAGTAACCCTCTTGCTGGTTATAGGGCTCTTGGTAGACCTGTTTGAAGAAAGGGCTGCAGTTGAATATTGATTTGCTTAGGCCTTATAAAAGGGAATACTATGCAGAAGGAAAGAAGCCATAGTTCAGTATTTTCAAAACATGAAAAATAATAGATGACAAACAGAGAATATCAGACAGCAAGCTAGCAACAACTTTCAGATTGAAGGACCAACAAAAAGAAAAAATCCTTTCTAATCAATTCTTTTTGCCCAGCCGAAAATCAATGCAGTATAATGGTTTTTAATTATCTAGTGGCAAATTTTGAAGGACTGTAAGTACATTATAAGGTTCTTTGCCTTGCTAACAGACAAAGTTTTATGGGTATTTAAGATGACAATTCCTGGTCAAGACTGTAAGAAACAACAGCCTTCTTTAGTTTATATTATATATAATTTATATTAGTTTACAATAAATCTTTACTATACTACAAGCACCTCCAGGACTGGGCAAATACAATGATACTTAATGTGAGCTAAATTACCTGGCTAGGGAGCGGTCAAAAAGCCCCAAAAACTGCCGAAGAGAAGTCTGATACATGACATTGACTATGCTCATCTCAGTGATAAGGAAGTACAAGATGCTACCTCGAGCTGCAACTGAAGAACAGGAAACAAGAATGTGTTCAAAGTAGAAATGCAGAGCAGAAAACTCTAACTCTCCAAAACACATACAGTGGATTTAACACTCATGATAACTGAAGATCCTTTAAATTCTCTATTCTTTACTGCCAGAAAATAATAAAATCATTCATTTAATCCTCAATTATACATCAGAACAAAAAAAGTCTTTTCTGTAATTAATGCGTACAATGCAAAGCCCAGTTTTCAAATATGAGCATATCTGGAGAGCAGCTCAATGGTGCAATGCAATATTCAGATCATGAGTAGAACATACAAAAATTATGGCTGTTGGAAATACTGTTTAAATATCCAAACAATCTTCTTTCTACAGACTTTTACAAGAGTCATATAAAAGTCAAATGAGCTATATTGATTTGACTTACCCAGCCCTGATTTAACTTCTTTTCAGCAGCCATTCAGTTTTAAATACAAAGGTTTTACAATATCTGCAGTGCTTTCTGGTACACTAACTGTACCATTTTACACATTTCCTAAAATGCAAGCAATTACAGAGAGTCCACACCCCCCCCCTCTCCATTTTTTTCACATTTTTACCTGTCGGTTAAAAGTCAAAAGACTCATGAAATCTGCTGACTACAATAACCTAGGGATAAATGTTGAAGCATTCATCAGAGCAGATATAAAGAGTATTTAACCTTATATTGGACTTGTAAAAGAATGTCAATATGTTGAATTCAAACATATAATTCCCTAAACATCCTAATGACTGATACACTTGTTTGTAGAGCAACTGGAAGTCTACAAAGAGAACAGTCTATAAATTCCACATGAGGCATAACATTGACTATTTTTTCCATTGTAGCTCAACATGACATTTCCTAGATACATTTTACTTACAGGAAAACACAGAACTGCCCAACCAATTTTGGTCTTCCTGATCTCATCCTACTATTTCTCCTACTCTAAGTATTGATGATTTAAATAGATGGTCGAGCCACTTGTCTTCAATCACAACCTTCACTCACCAGGTCTGTACTCTTCGCGGGCTGAATTGATCTGTACTTCAGTTTCAGCAGAAGTTTGCAGTTTCTGTGTTACTTCTTCAGCAGTCTTCTTAGTGTTATTCAAAACAATTAGTAGACTTTCATCATCTGCCAGAGAACTCTTAGTGCTTGTAAGTCGAAACAAAAGGTTATCTTCTAGGTCCTTAATCCTCCTTTTGTTCCTAGTCACATCTTCAATAAGATCCATTCTTTCTTTCTCTAATTCCTAGTGGATTGCATAGTAATATTTGGAAAACCAAAGAGCAATCAAAAATAAAAATAAAACATTAAGCTTAAAAAATACTGATCCTACTAAAACAGTGTAGGTCAAGACTAGCTGCATTAAGTTGGAAAAGAATTCCAGTGATATTTCTTACATAAGATACATTGCCATGTTCTGAACCTGCTATGTAAGTAGGCATTAATAAATAATTTCTACAAATATTATGGAATATGCTCATACCATACCCTAAAAGAATAATAAGTTCACAATAGTAATTGTTTTTCTTCTCTTTCTGTTTCAGAAAAGACAAATACAAACACCATTCCAGGCATAGGAGTTTGTTTCCCTCCACGTAATCTCATCCTCATTTATGCTTTGTTTTACAATCACCATATTGAAAATTTAGTCTCAGTTACAATGGCCATCCTTAGTCATCAAATCAAACACCAAATATTTTAAGAAGTGCCAATACTCCATCAAATGGGGATAATTTCAGCCTCTCACTAAAATGCTTCCTTTATTCAGAATGTATGTAGAACTTGAGTTGCTTCACTATAAATATTTATTTTATACTTTTAGTAATACAGTCTGTGTGGTTTATGTACCTAGTTTATTTCCCAATACTCGAATATAGGAGATGGATAACTGTTAATCAACAGTTTTACATTTAAAAAGTGACTATTTGGAATCTCTAGAAAAATATTTTTCAGAGATAATAGTCCTTTCAGTTCATTCTTTAAATTAACCTTTAAAAATTTAATACAAATGAGTCCTTCAGAGATAAAACTCCTCTACTGAAATATTACAAAATGTTTCAATACAGGGAAGTAAAAAGAAAGGAAAGGGAGAGGATGGGTTAAGAGTTTTTCACAAGATAACATTAATCCAAATCTTATGAATGAACAGCAAGTGAGCCAGTTTGTAGAAATAGTTGATGTGTCCAGAGAAGCACTTCACAAAGTTTATAAAGGTCTGGTGAATAATTTTAACAATGTCTCTCCAAACTTGGATATTCCATGTTCACTCCATCATTGCCTAGTCCATTTCCACATTGCTCACTGGCTGCTAATATTCCAGAGAAACAGGGACAACACTAAGAAATACATACACGACCTCTCATATAGCTCTAGAGACATAATGGACCTGAGCCCTTAGTGAGGCTTAAGGAAAGGTTTTATTGTCCCTTTCGAGTAGTCGTCACTTACACAGCTTTGAAAAACTGTTATAACTTTTGAAATTGTATTTTTTGTTTTTCAACATTCTGGACTTCTGCTCTTCTCACCCTACATTCTCCTTACATTCCTAATTCAAGCATCTATTTCTTTTAAAGAACGCCCTTTTACCTTAAAAAGGATATTAAGAAAAATCATCTTACTATTATCAGATTTAGAGTTTTTTCTTGGTATATTGAAACATCATAATCATCCTCAGGTAGAAAATATGTACTAGGACAGTCATTATAGAAAAATGCAAATATAACATAACTTAGAAGGTGTGCTTACTTACTCAAATATTCTGACAAGAACTGATGAAAATAGACAAGAAAACTAGTTATCTGCATTTCAATCAACTGATACTTCATGGAATTTAACAGGTAACAGTTTCATGAAGCACCTTTTTCATGCAAGTTTGATGAACAAGAAACACTTTTTTAAAAGAATAGCATTGAAAGAAAGTTAGCATCCAATTAAATATAATTTACATACTGAGCCAAAATAAGTTTCATGTTTTCCTGCATTCAGTTTAAAAAGTTAAACCTACTTTAAAGTTCAATGCATTATAAAAACAGAAAGCTATTCTCTTCACAAGCAGAGCCTGAGAAACAAGTTGGAAACAGAGTTAACAAACTGAACTGAAATAACATTAGACAATAACTTTAGTGAAGAAAAAACCCATCTATTAAACTCTTAAAATGATTTTTGCAAATAAGAAAGTGTACACAGTTAAAAGCCTTCTTCATGTCTTCAAAAATTTCCAGTCATAACACCAAGGATGCAGAAAAAGTAAGCAAAGTTACGATGCACATAAATTTAAGGAACTTGCACCAAAGAGGATATTTCAAATCCAGTTTTATGGAATTCCTTTCACAAGCAGACGACATTTTACAGACCGTACTAAAGAATGCTATTTCCTGTTAATATTCATAAAATATGAAAGTTGCTACATAGCTTATATCATTCTGTCACAAAATGATTCACAAGTACAAGAATTTTCATCAGCTGCTCCTTACAAAACTTGAGCCTTTTCCAGCAAAAATTTTGAAATATGAATGTGAAAATTCAAAAAGCCATAAACGTTTCTTGCATATTATAACTCTACTACTAATCTGACTTATGTATGACAGTAAATAATCAAGCTTTTTGTCAAATTACATAATAGCCAATGTATCAAAATAATGATATCATTAAAACATCATAATTTATACTACATTCAGATATACATCCTCTCTCAAATCCTATTATTCCAAGAACTAGAGTTGAATCAAATTTATACAGCTATACAAGCTGCCATTTGACCTTATTCTTCATTCATATCTTGCAATTGGTTTAACATTCTGGTGGAAAATAAGAAATCAGTACCGGCATTCTTATCAGTAATCAACTAATTTTGTGAGATGTATGTGACAAAGATTCTACTAATGGGCATACCAAACAACAGAGAGTCAGACTTCGTAAAAACTTTTAACAACATAAAGGAGTAAACATTCCTTTTCCTTCTTGCAGATCTAAATCTCATTCATTCTAAGAGCAGAACCACATAAGAGATGGATAGAAATGTGCATAAAAAGCTTGAAGAACACCCTTATTTCAAATAAATAATCTCTTCTCTTTTTGGGACAGAAGTTCCGCACACACATTCTAACACTGGATATCACCAGTCATACTGCTCAAACCATTTGGTAAATACACAGTAAAATAATTCTACCACCTTCCTACTGAAGGCTACAAAAGATGGCAAGAAGCCAGACACTTAAGAGGGAAATCTCCAAATTCCCAAAGATGCACAATTTGACATCACAAGAAAAAAGTATTTGGATAGCGGGACATGTTCAAATTGACTCTTCAGGAAACCTTGAACCACAAAGTGGATAAACAGTCACCAAGAAAACTGTGAAGTGGTGCGTTTAATCTATGGAAGTCTCCCTGCTTTGGTCCACTTGTCATTTACCTAGAGGAAATATCCCCAGGTGGTCTCCAACAAAACGGTAGGGAGTATAACACTGAGAAGCTGATACAGAGAGCCCAGTATGTCCACTCATTAAACATTCCCATTTAGTGACTAAGAGGCTATCGAACAGTAGAATAATTTTAATTTGGAAGGCACCTACAGAAATTCACTAGTTCAAGCCCCTGCTCAGAGCAGATCTAAACAGTTCAGTTGCTCAGGGCAAAGTCCAAGTTGAGTCTTGAACCCTTCCAAGAACTGAAATTCCACAAAGTTCCTGTGTTTGACCATTATCAATTACTTTTTCCTAATATCTCATCAGAATTCCCCTTGTTCCAACCTGAGTCTGTTAATTCTTCATCTATTGCTTCAGTTCTCTGAGAAAAGTCAAGCTCCTCTCTCTTCTGTGTACTCCAAGCAAGAACAGAGCAACAGCAATGACTGGGGGAATTTGTTGACTATCTCCTGGAGGAATGTACTGTATTTCAAGGCCCAAGAAGTGAAGTCTGGCATAAGGCTTTGTGAATATACTCATCACAGCGTGTTTTAGATAGACAGTGATAATTTCATTACTTAGTGGGTTGACAAGCTGTCAGTGGTTGAAGAGAAGCTGATGCTGCAATGAAGCTGTCTGACAAGACAGACCTTCACAGATTGACTGTGATTTCTCTCAAGAGATCCATGTACTGCTTGGGACTGGAACGCAACTACTCAACATGAACAAGATGACTGAGGCTACTAACAAGAAACATCGTACATTGACAAGGCAGACAAAGGTGTCGGAAGCACAGGAGAACCTCAATAGATGCCACAATAAGGAAACAATGACATTCCTCTTGTTCCTCTCTAGTGAAGGTAAAACTGGAACTATTGCCAGTTACCAAAAGCTTGGTAAATACACAGTCATAGCTGCATAGTGTCTTTTATGGCATCAACTATGTCTGAACTTACAGTTACAGGGATTAGTTGTTCAATTGTTTAAAAGATACCAATCAGCCTCCCTCCAGAACTGCTGGTGGCATGTTGATTGGGATCATCCTGAACTTGGACTTCCTCAACTAATATATATCTGCCATGTCAAAGTAAGTAGGTAGCCCACATTCCCTTGGAGCAAGGAAGTAACTAAGACGGAATTCTTTCTACCAGGTTATGCTGCCATGAGCTCCAGGGTGTGTAGACAGAACATCAGTTTTGATTTCAGGCCCTTTTGCTTTTCACAGGCCATTCTTATGAGGTTATAACTCATTGAGGCAGGAAAAATAAGGTGAATATGGTACAGTTACAACAATAAAGAGACAGAGGAACTTCCACATGAATGAATCAATTCCTTCTGTGCCAGTTTTTAAACCATCACAAATAGATTATATTAAGAATAATCACAATAGAGAGATCCAGAAAGCTACCTTGCAATACGGGAATAGAGAGTAATAAATTAAAGTAAAACGTTCTACAGGTAAATATAAGAAGTAAAGCCAGGAAAATAGATACAATCAATTCTTTTACCTGTTTCTCTGTAAGAATGACTCTTCCTAAGAGCTGATTTTCGAGACCTTTCATGGTTACAGTAAAGTCAATGATGGAGGTTCGAGCACTAATTTCAGGAGAGTAACATGGATTTGACAGTTTTGTAGTAATATAAAGTCTGAAGCCTTTCATAACATCTACTTCCTTATCACCAACTTTCACCTTAAGAAAAATATTAAAAAGGAGTCTGAAAATATCAAGAACCAAGACACACTTTTTCAGATACAGCATATAGGCAAAAAGGTTATATTTTTCTGCTTAAAGGCATAAAAATCCAGTTTTAAATCATACATCTGGTGCAAACAATTTGTTGAGAATAGCCAAGGACCACTTTAAATAGCCCATTCACAGACTATTTCAATTTTTAAAAATTGTCATAAGCAGAGGAATAAGGAATTCTATACATTAAATATATTAACCATTCGTAAACTTAAACCCTACCCTTCTTTTTCTTGTATTAGCATTAACCAAGTTTAAATGAGTTTAATTTTTTATAGTCCCATATTTATTAGGAGTTAATTTGCTAAGGAGAAGGGTGTGGGGAAGGCAAGGGGAATTTCCACATGTTTGCTCATTTGTTTTGTTTTTACCTTGTTGGCTGACCCTGTTTTAATGATGTTTCTTTCCAAGATATTATCAAGTGCTGGGTCAAGCTCTTCTCCAACATCTTCTATTAAAAGAGGTCTTCCCAAAGAAAGACTGTCTTCTAAGTGGTTCCTAAAATACTTGTGATTCAAAGAAGTGATCTAAAAATATAGACGTAATATTTTATGCCCAGTTACCAAGATTTTAGTTAGTTTTATATTTATAAATTATTTCATTTTCTTTAAATTACTGTCAAAAACAATGGTCCTGTGAGTAGGCTAGTATTAAGGCACAGTTTGTGCCCACAAGAAAAGGGAATGTAGAAAAACACATTGCCATATCTCATGGAACGCAAAGTTCTATTTTTCAGCTGCAAAGGTAGAAGAAAAGCAGCACTGAACACTTGCAGTTTTGAAATCCTATGAGAGAAACTACCCAAGAATTTCACAGGAACCTTTTAGCACCTTCAATTTTATCTTGGATAACATCTACAAGTCAAACTGCAGCAGGGTCAATTCCAAGATTAGTGCTCTTCTGGGATTTATTTCACCCTTGAAAATTAGAGGTTTATATAGAACAAGACCTTACATAGTCTTTCCTTTAAAAAGTATTCCCCAGTATAATTCTGTTTTTCAACATGTGCACAAAGCACATTGAGCTTAGACTTTCACAAAACTTTAAACAAACTAACAATAATTTTTAATATAACTAAGAAACCATTAAAGGTTTCCACACCTAGATAACAATCAACATGAAAGTGTAGCAGTACTCTCAGAGCCTGTCTATTATGACACCTCAAATTACTTTTGATGGCTTTCAGGAATTTTTTTTTTTTAAGCTGGTTTGTTGATGTAATCATAATTGTAGCCAGTAAGGAATTTCTTTCTTCATATTTTCTTGTTAGCACTGAATTTGTGTATCTTGCCTCAGACTGTACATTGTAGCGCTATGTCTCCCCTGTATATTTGCAGAATACTTAGCACATGACATCCATACTAAGACGACACAAATTAACAATAATTTCTGATTAAAATATGAAAAAATGTCATGCTGTGAACCTTCATTTGTAAACACTTACATGAGGTTGCATTAATCAACTAGTTGATGGTTTTCCCCTAACATTTATAGTATTCTGAAAACATGCTTATTATCAGACATTGCCCATCCAGCCTGTTTTCCAACAGTTTGTTTCACTATAATAAATTCATTGAGCAAATGGAGTCACTGGTGCTAAAGGATTCAAATGCACACTCACACATCTAGCTCAATCTCAAATCTACTAAAATATATCTGAGATACTCTCTTTATCTAGACTAGACATTTTATATAAATGGCATTTACTAAGCATTATGCAAATCACTGAATTGTAATACTTTATAAGCTAAGAGTTTTTAGGGATTATGAAAGCACAAGCATTTTTATTACCTGAAGTTCATTTCTGTCTTCCTTATTTTTAATCCAAATTTTACCCTGTGCCTGTGGATCAATTAATAAAGGATAACGAGATGCTTTAGTGACAATGATTCCATTCTGTATGGATAAATCATCATTTGGCAATCCTTGCAGGTTCCATTCACTGATAGTTGGAGCATCAGTCAACATTTCTATGAGGTTCAAGTTGTTATGAAAGGGAATTTTTCGGCTTTTCATTTCCTTTTGCCAGTCATTTAACAGCAGACTGCGGAACTCTTGGTTAAAAGGACCAGAATAGGACAGAAAAGCTGTAGCCAAGAGTACATCACCTGAAGGAGAAAAAGGAGAAAGGAAAAAAAAATAACAACAAAACAAAGCATTACAACTTTGCCAATTCTAGTTATGAACAAGCTGTTTCCTTCTCTAGTTGCTACATCTTTTGGCTGGTAATTGAGGAACACGCTTTGACTCGCCAAGAAGGTAAATCAGCCTTTTTACCCAAGGCTCATTGCATGGTATGACAATGCTACATATCAGTAAAGGCCTTATTTACTTTATTCTTACAATGCAATTGTAAGAATTAAGAGATCAGCTTCTGGCAGTTCACCAAGGTCAACCCAACACACACACACACACACACACACACACACAAGTAACAACTGTTCCAAACACCAGATCCTGCACAAGCAGAACATGGCAGAATAAACTTATGCATAGACTTTCAATTCCATAATTTCCTTGTACAATCATGAGAACAGGCTTAAACCATATTTGGTGAGGACAGAAAAAACCCTTATTTGTAAGGGCTAATTCAATTAAATTCTTGTAAATCAATTACAATTATGAGTACTACTAATAAAAGCTGTCACAGACATAATTTTGGAAGTGTGATTCCAAAATAATTCCAAAATAATTCCATAATTTTGGAATTTTTTAAGTGTGACAAGTTTTAATCTTCTGTTCAGGTTCAAAATTTTCCCCCTAAATTTCATGACACCATAACTACAGGGAGTATTGTACCTTTGAAATAAGAATGCAAGATTTAAACTGGAGAAGATATCATACTTTTTTAGTGAGCCCTAATACTTTTTAGACATTTTCAAGTGATCTATAAAAGAAACAGGATGAATTTGTGGGGAAGGTAGCCCACATTTTTAATAAGTTAATACACATAGACATATTATACCAGGAAATAAAATACAGCCTAGTTACTCTAATACAACCTATACAAAAATATCTGCTTTTTAAAGCTATTCAAGGTAAAAGTCAGAGAAGAAACTTCAGCCCACAGTAAATGACAAGAAAAAATTCATTTATTGATCTAACTAATGCACTAATTATTTATTACAAAGTACTTTAGTTTACAAGTGCAAATTTAAAAAATAAAAATTACTTAAGAGGCGAATTCTTATAGACATTATTAACTGCCGTCAAAAATATTGATTTCTACATGTAATTGTCAGTGCCTGAATATCAGTTTTCCTCTCCTCTGTATATATTCTCAGTTATATACATTTTATTGGCACTTGCTAACATATCACTCTCTTTGGACTGTTGCCTACAAACATCACTCAAGTTAAAACATTAGTGTCCTAAACATGTCCCACTACATTTGCAATGTCCATTATCTTTCTGTTTTAAATATTAACTTTAACCTTATATTTATTTTTCACCTAACAGTGCTTTAGCAAAGAGAATGAAAACAATTAACCTCATTTTAGAAACAGATTATTTAGATTTGACATTTCAAATCTTTTTAGTTTCACTACCCATTACAACTCAAGCAACTTGCTTCCAAGTTCAAAGGTGCGGACAAAAACTTACCAACTAGCCTCTTGGTCCGCATGGCAAATTCTTTACTCTCTTCTGTCCACCTCTCTTTTTCACCTGCTAAACCACTTATAAGACTTGAGGCAGTTTGCATTTTATGTCGGCAACGTTCAGCATCTTCCAGCAAAGTCTAGAGAAAACCATACAGCAAGAGAAAATGTTTACAGTCATATCTGATAGGCCAAAAAAATCTCTACATCTCATTAAATCAGTAGGTAAACAACAGTTTAGAAATATATTCCCAAACATCGCTATCACCATGCAGAGAAGTGAAAGTGAGTTTGAAAAAATATATCAGGAAAAATTATCAACATCTGTCAGAAACATGATTCAATATTTCTTTTTAATGTTTCTGTTCTTAACTTTCATTTTGGCACAGCTGCTAAATAGTATGTAAAATTCCTGATACTTATTAATTCTGGGGAATTTTACCCAGAATTTCAAATACATTAGATATATATATATATATATAGATAGATAGATAGATATAGATATATATAACATACATGAAACTTGATATTACAATAGTAGGCACTAAATAAAAAATACAAATAAAATAGTTTTGGGGAGGGGGGAAGGAGGAGAAGATCAGATGCAAAGGAGAGAGGTAGGAACCACAGAGAGAGCATCCAAATACTATCTCTTATCTTCTGTCCATCAACACGCAATAGTGAAATTGAAAGAACACATTAAGTATTCATTAAAGTTAGGGTAGAAGCTTCTTTTCTGTGAAGAGCAGTTCACCTGTTTTTCTCTCATTGCATTTTCATACTCTGCCTGCACAATATCTAATTCTTCTTGCTTGGCTGCCAGTTCTTCTTGAGCTTTCTGCAGATCCAGCATAGCACTGGCCAGGCGTTTCTCCTGAATTGCTAAATTAGCCTACAGAGCATAAAAACATAGAAGTGTATTCATACACAGAGAATCCCAAAGCATTTGTTATAATATATTTCAGAAAGTTTCCCTGTACTACATTCCAAAATCAAACTCTTCAGTAGAGATTTCATCACTCAGTAAAACCTTTTATTTGAATTTTACGACAAACAAACTTCTTATTTCAGATTGCTGCACTTAAGCAGTTGGTTTAACGTCAATTAGAAAAAAATAATTAAAAATACTTCTGGGAATGCCAGTCATGATTCATCTGTCACAAAAGTTGGTCTGACCTGATCTGCAGAAGAGAATGATGCCTCTAAAAGCCTACTTGATTTGCCCAACCAATATTCTATGTCTGAATACAAATCTTGCTCCCCTCTCAGTCATTCCTATTATAAACAGAAGCTATTCTCTGTTAAAATCATGCTTGACCATGTTCTTCCTGACTTTTATTCTGACTACTTTGGCCTGGTTTTTTTCGCTGAATAATATTGATGAAGTGTCTCTATTCAGTCTTCTTGTGAACTGAGATCTGGAACATTAAAAGAATCAAATCTCAAGGATTTTTTCTACTTAATTCTAAATTAAGGTAGCACAATTGCAGTAGTGAATTTAACTAGATAACAGACACCTTAACTCCATTCAAGATAAATAAATTCCTGGAGAGCAAAGCACCAGTTCAATAAGGCAGATGAAGCTTCCAGCAAATTTAATCCTCAAGTGAAAAAAGGAGGAGGAGAAGGAGAAAAGGGTGTTTGTGCCTAACTGACAGGCATACCTTTAAAGGTAATACTTCTTTGTTGATGGAAAAAAATACAGCCATAGCTTTGGTCCATGAGCAGAGGCCAGCAACATTCCCACATACTCTCTTAGCTGTCTCAATGTTGTAGTCCACCATTTCAAAATAAGGGCTCAAAAGTTCTACCACTTCTTCATTAATTGTGTCTTTCTGAAATTGCTGAAAAAAAATTAAAGAGTGCAATATACATAAGGTATGCGTTAAGTGTAAACTATACATACATGTAGGTCAGAACACACTATGAAGACCACAAGTATTACTTACAAACAACTATTATGAAGTTGTTTGTCTCATGCATCTTTGAGACCTTTACAAAGTCATTCCACTGTTATATATTCTTACAAAATGAAAAAAAGTTTGCCTTCTTTTATGATCTTTGCTATCTTACACTCACTATTACTCTTACACAGCTAATTGGTCATTCAAAATATCACTGATTCTGCTTGAAATTTCATTTAGCTTATGAGAGAATAAGTTTTAACAATCTTCAAAAAGAAGAGCTTAGCTCTGGTTCACAAAAATACATTCTACATGACAGTCCTTTCAAAGGGCAAGCCCAGCTATCTTATCCTTAAATTACCTTGTCTAATTAGTGAAATGTACTTAATTTTAAAGGAATTTATTTTTATCCTCTCTTTTCTCAAAAAAGCATATTTTTCATTTTCTTCCTGAAAAGCTCTCCATTTTCTCCCTCAAATTTATTTACAAGGTATAGTAAAACTCTCTCACTGACAAACTTGAAAAATAGCTGTTCCCTGAAGAACAAATAGGTTTAATTATGCACAAGCAAAATGAAATGTTGAACTCCTTTAGTAAATTAAAAACCCTTACAATTAGAAGCAATGTGAATGCTACATAAATAACACCCAAGATGCTACCAACCATACAAATCTGCTCAAGCCTCCTACTAGACCAGTACAAATTAAGTAACCTCAAAATGCAGAAAATCAGGGATGATAACACATAGTGGAGCCGGACAATGTACCATTTATTCCAACTAGATAAATCATAATGTTATTAGTTTAAGTTATGGAAAGGGGGTGTTTTATCAATTACTGTTTCCATTTCCCTAGACACAAGCTATGAACAAGAAAATCCCAAACTTTAAAAAGTTCTGATTGTGTTCATCTGAATAATCAACTATGCCTTTGCAAGTCAGTGCACAGGTTGCAATGATGAAAATTAATGAAAAGCTGAATACCAGATAAAAGATGTTTGTTATCAGCTTTAATGAAACAGATAAGTAACGGCTATCTAAACCAAATACTTAAAGCTTTGAGTCGTTTGTCACTGAAAACAATTTCATTGCTCTACTTAGGAAAAAATGATAATTGATTTATGACATGACTTTGCAAGAAGGATTCAAGCTTATTTCATTCTGACATACTTATTCTTAAGCCCTTAACATTTCAGACCTACTGTGTGATTCACCTTGCACATTTGCTCTCCTATGAACACCAGACAAAACTTTGCCCCTTGTTTTCTTGTACTATAAAAAGAAAAAAAAAAAAAAGAAAAAAAAAAGAAAAAACAAAGGAAAAAAAAGAAAAAAAAAAAAAAAAAAGGTTGCACAAACACCTGTAGGCTCTGTAAGAAGTTTCCTGTTGTCATCAGTTTCAAAGATTCTTGCCATGATGGGACAGTACAGCGTTTTTCCTGATCAATTTTCACATGGTTGACTTTACGCTGGAAGAGCAGCAACACACAGTCCATGATACGCATGATGAGGTGAGGAGGTCGACCCAGTGTGCGGACAGTGGCAATATCTGCAGGTTTTATTGTCTATGTGGTTAAAACAAAGGGCAAAGCAATTACTGTAACTGTTTATTAAATAAAATAAGCTCACTGACAGTATTGATCAATGGGAGAAAAATAATATTTGTTATTTTTACCTCTGAAAAGCATGAAGCTAGAAGGACCCCCCCCAATCAGATTTTCACTACTCAGTCCTGTCAAATACCAGGAAACCTCAGCACAGCACCTCCACAGAAGCACCTTAAAACTTAAAACTACCATGAACAGTTTTGATGAAAAAGAGAGCAAAACAGAAATACCTCAAATTTTTTTTATTTATTTTTTTTTTAAATGCAAACATATTGACCAGAAACTGGGCCTAGAAAGGAAATACATTCTGTTGACATCTGGCAAATGAAGGTGAATTAAGGAAACCAATGACAAGGCCGGATATACATATATGTTTGCACCTTCTAATACATCTTACTGGAATATTCCTGGTGTAGAAGCAGGCCTGTGAAAAAAATTAATTACAATAATGCAGGAAAGCCTAGGCCCTATGAAGTAAGGCCAAGTAAGCCGAGGGTGCAAGTCTAACACTGTAACTCATAACTGTACATCATGAATCAGAAATTGTTATCAGAAAAGTCTGCTGAAGATGTCTCCTTAGAGAATTGATCTGAGCAGTAGTGCTTACTGTACCACATGCAGAGCGAAAAAAGCACTGAACTATGGGAACTGCAGACAGGCAGACCCGCTCCTATAGCACACACTATCTGTGTGAAAACCTTAACCAGTGTTTCTTGGTGACTGTTAGGAAATTCAGCTCAGCCTTTTTTGCTAACATGCAAATTGTGGCAAATTTGTTACATTTAAATTTTATTTATTTATTTTCTTGCTTTTGGTTGTGCATTTAATGCGCTATTTTTATTACAGGGCAAAGTGCAACAAAGTTTTACTGAACTTTGATAATTCTTACTCAAATTTTAAAAAACTAGTCTCACTCTATGTTTAGAAATGCCTGTAACATATCCTGTACCTACCTGTCTCTTAATGTAGCATTTATCATTCCCAAATTATGTAAAAAATTGAGTGAAATAGCCAATCACTTTTTTTTTATCTAGGTAATGACCTTTCTATTTATCAAGTATTTTAATAGGTCTTTATATACGCTGCAAGCAGAATTCTACTATAGGAATCCCTAGCTAGAAATTTGCAAATCTGTAATGATTATGAGATTAATTTTTTGAAAGATGCACACTCATACAGAGAAGTTTCTTGTTTAAGGGAATGAATGAATGAATGAATGAATGAATGAATGAATGAATGAATGAATGCTGAGAATACATAAAAACATGCTGATAGGCCTCTTTTTATGATAAAGTCTTGCCTTTCCCCTTTAGACACAGGCAAAGCAATTTATTATAGTAAATTCAAGAATTTCAAGATTAAGCCCACATACCTTCTCCCACTGTGAAGTCTCACAATAATGCTAGTGTTGCTTTATCTTGAAGCAAGTTTTTCATTTATTAGCACCCCACATTGCAAGAAGAGCAGTATTGTTTTGGTTCAGCCATTTTAGTCAAAATGAGAAAGTAAGCTTTAAATAAGATACGGGTCTGGACAGAACACTGGTGCTCTCTTTATACTGCAGATGCTGACCAATTAGCATTGCTTATTTTTTCACTTATCAGAATGCTTGACCACAACCAGGATTGTTGTTTTGTTGTTGCTAGTTCTTTAACCTTTTTCCTGTGGCTAAATATCAGGGTCTTACAATACAGACCTTCTCCCTTATTTCACTCTTCCCAGCCATCAGGTCGTGGACATTCATTTAGAGTTTTCCACTCTGTCCTTTAAGAGCCATGGCAGTCAGAGATTGTTAAACATCTCTCACTCAAAGTGAAGTCACCCATTCAGCAGATCCATGAAAATTTTTTCTATGCTAGATTTCATGCCATTCCTTCAAATCAGTCTTTAACCATCACATCTGCTGGCAGCCTCTCAAATGGAAAGGCAAACCTACCCATAAAAATACATAAAACTCTTTGAGGTTTATCTACCCTTCAGGTTTTTCTTCATACTTTTCTGTTTCTAGAGACATGAGCTTCCTACTAGCATCTAACAGGTGTATTTCAGATTCCACTACTACTGCTCACAGCAAACATTCTTGAGGCACATCCTCCTATACAGTCAGCTGAACAGACAAAAAGATAAATATTATGCAAGATCAACTAATATTAATCTTTTTTAATCTTAAATACATGAGCAAAGGGTTATCATTCTTTTAAAAAAACCTTTACAAGAAAAGTATCATGAAAGAAATGAAGTCTGTAATGCCACAGCTCCTAATATTTTTTTTTTTTTAAGAAGACAGAAAATAGTGGACCAGAAAACTTATTGAAAATGTAATCTCTTTGTGAAAACTTAAAATAGGAAGTTTGGATTTGGATGGAATTACAACCGGTTTTACACAGAAAGCACTTCCCTCATTTTACACAAGCTGTTTAATAACAGTATCAACATTGAGTTACTAGTCTAATATCAGCCTACAGCACATGATATATCAATTACTGTTTCAAAGAAAGTTAAAACTTGTCCTTTTCTTAAAAATTACTATTTGGGGTTTGGTACTCATGTGAAAAAAGAAAAACAAAACTGAACCTAAAAAGCCTCAAAATGCATATATTTATTTTCTGTCAAGTGAACAGTTATGCAATGCACCTGCAAATTTTTATTTTCAAAGACATCCACCTTCTTAGTGGTAACATTATATGTGGTCCAAGTACTAACCTGTAAAGCTGCTTCTGCCTCTTCCAAAGCAGGTTTGGCAGCTTCCAACTTCTCTTCAGCAACGGCTTTGTCAACTGTGATACTGTCTACAATAGCTTGGGCTTTGTCTTTGACTTTCTGAACCTCACCCTTCACATTCTCAGCAGCCTGTGCTTTTACTGTAACTTCTTTCAATACCTAGGATGCGAGAAAACCCATATACCATAGTTAAAAGGATTTTTGTTGTAAAGTCCTGTCTGTTCAATTCCAGAACCAGACAACTTAAGATCATTTTCTCCAAGATCCATTCTTTCCAACACTTAACTTCATTTTAATTAATCTTTTCAAAATAGAGGGAATAAAAGGAGAAAAATAATCAAACAGCAATATGCTTTGAAGCTTGTACATACCATGTCCGCTTTTTCATTGGCAATTTGAAGTTCCTTTTCTTTTACCTCCAATTCTCTGCTTAGAGCAGCCACTGACTCAGAGGCCTCTTTCAATTTTTCTAGTCCAGTATTTATTCTGAAGTTAAAAAGCAAAATAAAAAGCATCTAATTCACTATATAATTTATGTTATACTTTCCATCTATAGAATGAATCATGGAATGAATTCCCATCAATCAAATGAATAACTGCAAAAGATGTTTTACACCAAAAATAAAACTTGGACAAGAACTTTCACCCACATGTCTGATGTCTTCAGAATCAATAAAACGGACCATAAAGAACATGAACAAAGTTCGTGGCTTGAAATTTTACCCACTTCTAATCAAACAGTATGTCTTTGTCATTGCATAAAAATCCTACTCATTGGTTCCATAAATGTCATTGTCCCTCTTGTGCCAATACTCAAAGAGCTGAATCCTACACAGCAGAAAGCATTTTCTAATTACTAAAATTCTGAGAATTATAGCCAATCAATATGTCTTATTTGGAGTGGACACTGAAAAGAAACCAAGACCGAACAAAAGAGAGTAACAGAAAAACAGCATTGAGGTAAGACTTCTCTGATTCAGTATTAAAATGCCCCCTCAGCAGTGCTTTTTTTCAATCAAAAGGTAAGTCTTCACTTGGGACTTTTCAGACAAGTTTAAATGGCCTCTACAGAGGCTGCTATTGCAAAGGCTAAGGAGTACTTGGACAGCTGAACAAATATAGGAGAACAGACAAAAGTGTAACCCCTGACAAGGCAATTCAGACCGTGTAACTAAACTACTAAGGTTAAGTGGAACAAATTGGAATTCACGAACTTGATAAATTTGAAGGCATATAACAGGTCCAGACCCTTCTGTTTCACAGGCCTTCACCCATAAAGTAACTACAGATTTCAATTTGACTTCAAAGACAAAGAATGTTTCAAAGTGAAATAAACTAGTTTAGGTCTTTCTTAAAGGTTTCCAGCTCTTTTTGACAATCTTCCAAAACTGAGACAGCGGTTTTTCATTGAGGGTGTTACCAATTGATGCACTAACTGCTAATTTGACATTATATTTGAGTGGTTCTGACATGAAGGTATATCTGCAAATAGATCTCATTAGTTTCATAAAGCATCTAAAAATAGGAATGGGTATATCAAAACCATTTTAATAATCTAGAAGTTAAAAGCTCAGCAGACTAAGTGAGGCTCTGTGTTCACAAAACCACCAAGGGTATTTCTTGAACATGTTCATAACAGGAGGTTACAAGTGTTCAGCTAGAAAACAGAAGTTGCTCTCTGGCAAACTAAATGCTGTTATCAACCTGTCATGAAATTGCATGGAAATGTTTTTACTTACTCTTTAAAAAGATGTGGGAATAATTTATATTCACCTCGTGTTTCCCTCTACCTCAGTTTCTCATGCACAACTCCTCTTTTTCCCCTTCCATCTACATATAATATTTAGCTTATATGACAAGAGCAGCTTCAATATTTGAATAAGTTACACCTTTACACAATTCTAGGAATTTTAAAAAGTAACTTTTTTTGCTGTGCAAGGAGACAAATCATGCATTGAAATGAAGCATATTAGAATACACCTACCTGGGGTAGAAAACTACAGAAAAACAGAAGTATCTTGAGTAGTTTACCTGTTTGATAATATTTGCACTTCAGCATGCTTTTCTTTGTATGTAGTTTTATATCCCTGAATAAAGGTCAGATAGGATTTGGGGGTCACATGTGTAGAACGTCTGTATCTTTGAAAGTAATCAGAACACTTTTCTGCCACTCCATCCTGGAATGAGCCCATACAGTGCACAATTTCCCTCTTTGTATCAGCAGGGCAGTCCATATCAAATGAGGACAGGAAATGTTCAGATACTTAGGAAAGAAAGAAAGCATAAATGTAAGTAAATGTCTAGGAAAACAGCTTATAAACAAGTCAATATAAAAGAGGTCAGCATGTATTATGTCAGCTTTCACCCAGCTTCTGAAACTTCAGTCTTTTTTACTCTTCGCCATCAGATTCTGAATATTATTCCACACTTCTCAGTAAAAACTATAGCTAAAGACATGGCATTCTTTCATCTCCAAAATGTGCAACTGCTTTTTCACTCTGAACCTGTCTACCATACATACCACAACCTGTCTGACGACATATCAGGGAGTGGGTAATCACAGCCTTCCTCTGTATGCCCTATCACAGACACAGTCACAAATAATCTCTTTCTTTAGTAGTATTTTTGCCTTCTTTGCTAATGCTTTTAAGACATCTTCACAGGGAATTTCTCTTCAAACTGTGTTCAAAACCCTTCCTCTTTTAGAAATATTTCAACAGCTTAATACAGCAAGCATCAAAGAAGAAAATATCTACATCAAATTTTCAAATCAAGTAAGTTTCTTCTGGCAAAATTCAAAACAATTAAAACAGCTATGTGACCACTGGTCAGAAAACTATGTGTCTACAAAGATAAAACCTGCATGTACCTGCCACCAGAGCATCCTTAGGCCATCGGCTGAACCAATCTATAGTGCATCCAGAAATGAGAGCAGGGAACTTCAGGGCCCTATTTCGGAATTTTTCACCTACTGGTGAAAAGCAAAGAACTACATGAAGGTTCTGACGGACTCTGGTCATGAAGTAGTCATACAGAGCCTCGCTGGTCGGAGGTCTTCGTGGATGTTCCTTTTTGAAGGAGGGTATGAGGTCACTAATGATCTCATCTACTTCATCACGTGCAAATAAGTTTGACACCTTTGGGAAAAAGGAATATTTTTCATGTTTTTGAGATGATACAAAATAGAGGATATAGCACAAGGTTCTTTTAATACATAGCACTGCAGGAAGGGACATACATCTCAGACTCTGAAGTTATCAGGACCCACCAACTCCTTTAAACACGAACTTTTACTGAAGTGATTCCATTAAACAGATTGAAATCTAACTTGCTATAAAAATTTAAACCCCACTCTCCAATGGCTTCGATTCCTTCTCTTTATATTCCAATAACTAGTAGCAATTACTCTAAAACATAACCCTGAAATAATAAATAAGTAAACAAAATCAATAAAATCCATCCCATCCAATCTGGACATAAATTTACCATATAAAAACTAACTGTACACTAATAGTTAATATAGCAAACAACTTTTAAAAACATCAGGGATATTTTCCAAGTCTCAATTTTATTTTTTTAAAGCTATTCTCCTGTCCCTTAAGATAGCTTCTCTCACTCTAACCTAGGATTTTGTAGACTTTGTAGGCTGCCTCCATTTTTAATAATACTCTAATGATAAAAAGCACTTGAGTTTTAGTTTTTGGAAGTGTACCCCTTGACTTATAACTGAATATTCAAATAAATTCAGTTATTTTACTTCAGAATTATAAATTTTATAAAGCAGAAAATTGATCATGAGGAGGCATCTTACCTCTCCTGATGATAAAACATTGTTCAAATATTCCAAGAAAGACTCATCTTTGATCTCATTGTCTGTAAAAAGAAAACAGGTGCCTTTGCCTTGCAGTCCTGCTGTTCTGTATAAGAGTTTCAGGTCATCCATCAAGTTTGAAGTGTTGTATGACCTACCAAAAAAATAAAAAAATAAAAAAAATTAGTTGAACAAATACTCATTCCTTTTTTACTAAAGTCTTCTGACCAAAAAGTATAAAAACCAAGAAAATTTAAGTTAGAAACGACATCTTGGAACATAAGGCAAAAAGGTGCTTATTTCAGATAGATGCTGTGATGAGACCCTCACCAAGAGACATTCCCACAAGTGAATCTACAGTTTCTTCTGCAGCCAACAAACCTGCAAAAGATTTTAAATAATTTTACTTCGCTAAAATGACATCTTATTTGAGTGTCAAAACTGATCTGTCCTACAGAAAGTTTGGGAGACATTCCTTCTAAGGCATTCAGAGGAGGATTTATAATTTATTTTTTATCTTTTGTGAGTTGTTTCAAAAGAAACCACTTTGGGTTGAACAATATGAAGTAAGGCAAAATATACTAGGAAAAGATTGTAAAAATACTGACATATACATAAGATCTACCAAATTAATGGGCATGGATAAAGATTCAACCTCCTCAGATGGCAGAATTTCAAATATTACAAGGTAAATTCATAAAGGCATTATGGATAGATAACCACCTAAAAATATTGTCAGTACAATTTAATGTACTGTGTAAAAACTCAAAGATAACTTGACACTGCCAATATTCCTTCTCTTTCTGGGAAACACACGAAATAGTTTACTACCCCAAAGATGGTAAAAATTCACAATTATTGTAGAAAATCAAGCAAATTTAGTAAGTCTCAAAGGATTTTCATATCTTTCCATTTGATGCAACGGTGCTTAGACTACATTAAGCTTGTTGTTTCACTGCAGAGACTGTGAGCCTGTTTTATTTATAGGAAAAGTTAAAACACAAACTACTCATTTACTTAAATTTCAGCTAATGCTTACCTTGTTAACATTATCTGGAATGTGTCATAGCCAGCTATGAAGGATGCCAGTCTTGTCAAGCTTTGCTTTCCTGAGCCACCAACTCCAACTAAAAGAGCATTTCCACAAGGGGTGCGAATCACACGAGAAATCTGTGTAGTATACCAGTCATTGTTACAATGTGTAAAAGTTACACATCCAAAAATTCTATGCTACTGCATTAATAAAGATATTTTAGAAATTAAGAACAGATAAAAACTTTAAGGTTTAATTGAGGGATTCTATATTAATATATTCTGTGGCCATTCTTACTTTGCAATATTTTCTGTAGTATAGCAACCATTTGATTCCATCACTGTGTGTGTTCAGTTATCAGTAGAATTACATCTCTCACTTCCACAAAGTACAAGTAAATCTCAGCTGTGATTTGTTAGTGATGTGCTATCACAGCATGACAGATTATCAAAACTGGGAAGGAAATAATAACTTCCCCAATACAATGATCTCAGGATAACTTTGGAAAGACTCATCTCAGGTCCTTTCATTGTGACCAGAAAGACAAGATGTCCCAGGCATGTTAAATTCAGGACAAAGAGTCTTCAGTATTCTCTGCAGCAGGTAGTAACACTGCCTTTATAATGAAACTTGTTAAGCTTCTCATTTACTTGACTTGTAAAAATGCACAGTATCAGTATGAATATTTGATCACAGTGCAACATCTCCCAATCAGATCTACATTTCTTTCCCACTTAATTATTCATCTTTTAAATCAAAAAGCAGTAGCTTCCTACTGCTCCACATTTCCCTTCAATTCAGACCACGTGATATAAAAAGCAAACCCTTTAAAATTCAGAGAAAAAAAATTTCAGCGTTAATTGTGAACTGCATGCAGCATTTGTGCCACTGCCCACAGCCAAAAAACAATGCCGTGAAACATGGATACAGATTACCTGATGCTGAGAAGACATTTTTAAGCACAGGAGACAAACTTGCTCCACAGCCCATCAGCTGCAAGTGGACAGACCCTCACAGTACCCAGAAGAGCCTACATTAATACCCAGAGCAGCACAGTGCCAATTCCCTCTCAAAGTCATAATAATACCAGCCAGCTGATTTAGCAGCTGGTCTACTCTGTAAGAGCAATAATGCACAGTATTTGCTTCTGTTCTCTTTATTATCTTGAACATTTCTTTGACGACCCCAGAATTCCACCATGTCAAAAAGCAACCTGGGATACTTACATAATTTGCCTTTCCTCTAAATTACTTCTTTCCAAGCTATTAAAAATAGTCCTGCCAATTTCCTCTAATTTTAAACCCATTTATTTTACATATTCAGTGTAATGTATTTGCTATTTTCCATAGGTTAATGTTTCATAAGAAAGATAAAATCAAGTATGAAGGCTTACTCTAAGCTTAGTATTTAACCAGAGAAAGAAAATTTAACTTGCACACCACTCTTGGAACATTGCTGATCATTTCAATAATGGCTATTAGATCTTTTCCAGGCAGAGGCACACAAGCTGTTAATCAGAAACTTTGTTCTCTATTTAAAATATCACTCAGCTTTAACTCATTCAAGTCATATTATGTCAGCTCAGATTAGGCATTACCTCAACTATACCGATCTTGCTTTCTCTTAGAAGCTGTCTCAAGTCTACACAGCTGCTGTTTTCAAGAATTTAGAATCATAGAAGCACTACCTATTTATTTTATCCAAGCAAAGACTAATAAAATATTTCAGGTATTTAGCTTCTAGCTACCCAAAGAGGATATTTCTGATGACAGGTGGCTGTTCAGTGAAAAAATGTTCTTCCTAGGTCCTGAACTTACATAGATTTTTTTATTAGGAATAAATGAGAAACTTGTTAGTAAGTGTGATGATGATTTACAATCGTCCTAAAGAAATCCATAGCAGGACATCAGCCATTTTGCAGAGAAAACCTTAGAAAGAAAGAGACTAATTTTGTGAAATGACAAGAAATCACCTTAAAATTTTGAAAACTGCAGATGCAATGTGTTTTTCAACTATAATTAAATTTAAATAGTTTTGATATTTAATATATTATTTTGGGGGATGGTGGAATTCAATATTTAGTTCTTCATGATTTATTATAAAAAATACTGAAAACCTCAGTATTCAACAGAGACAATAGGGGTTCCAGTGGGTGGGGGGAAAAAAAAAAAAAGGCTCTTCTTTGTATGAGGCCTATTCTGCGTGAACAGCCATGTCAAGCTGTGCAGTGCTAAAAGTTATGGTCAGTTCCAATCCATATTCAAAAGAACTTTAAAAATCTGAGCATAATGTGAATCTACAAAAGAATTTTGGACTACATTAATTCCTACTGTGCTGCGCGTACTCCTTCAGAAGCAACCAGTTATGTCTTAACCTGAATTTCATTTGACTCATTACAAAGACAGGAAGGGCTCCCAGAAGAATTGAGAAGGAAGGCTGAAATAGAGTTAGAATAGTTAGCCCCATGATCCCATCAAACATAAAAGATAGGTATAAAATAATATTTCCATCTGCTGCATTTTCTGAAAAATTTTTAATAGGTTTTAGTTCCTAGTCACAGAGCAACAGATCAAATATGTGCTAGCAATAAATTAGTTCCTTCTGTTTTAGAAGTGATTTGCCTTGATTCATGCATACCTCTACTCACAGGAGGTGAGGGCAAGTGAAAACAACAAATGACAATCCACAAAACTGTACCTTGACTAAATGAACCATAGCATCCTCAAAGAAAACCATATCCATTCCAGTACCACGAACATTCTCATTGTATGTTTGTAAAAACTTATTTAAACAATTCCGTAGCTGATGAAATGAGGAGATTGGTTCATAGATTTTGGGAATATCTAAATTATCTTCCTCTGGTTTTTCACCTAGAACAAAAAACAAGTAATAAAACCTTAGCAATTTAAATAATTGACAAAGGTTCAATGAGGGTATAAATAAGTGAAGATAACTAGAATTTTCACCACCCAGAGCTAGGTTTATTCTACATAATATTGCATATTAGATGTACATAAAATAGTGTTGAGTACACCCTGCCTTCAAGAAATGGTAATTTCAGCTACTTAATTCTCAAAGACAAAATGAGAAAAAAACTAATTAGCCTTCTTTCTCTATATCTAAAACTTAAATGATGAAAAATTATACTTATTTAGGTATTAGAAACAAAAGTAGCACCAGAGAATGAAGGTAAATAAAAACTGCAGTTAAAAATTGCAAATAATCTTCTCTGTAAAAGAAAAAGTCTAAATTGATTAAATAATTGTACTAGAAAAAAAAATACTCCCAAAATTAATAACTACCACAACAAAAAAGTATATTCACTATTAATTCGCATACATTTGCTTCATTAGGTGATCTGAAAGCCACAAGTCAACTCTACTCCACTCAAAGAAATGAGGTAAGAGTGCTACTGCCTCATCTTTCCATTCATAAGCTTAATCATGCCTAAAGGTGACATGCATAAGAATTCTTAAGAATTTATAAGAAGAAATTATAAGAATTCTTACAGCAAATAAAACCACAGAAAGGTTGAGATCAACAGGGGCCTCTGAAGGTCATCTGATCCAACCCTCTGCTCAAGATGGGCCATCTAGAGCTGGTTCCTCAAGACCAGGCTCAGGCTGCTGATGAATTTCCCCAAGACAGACTCTGCAAAATCTCTGGACAACCTGTACCAGCACTGACACAGCAAAAAAAAGTGGTTTCCTAATGCTCAAGTCCTTCATTAGATTTTATCCAGTATATCTATGTCTTTCTTGTACTGGGGAGCCCAGACCTGGACACAGTACTCCAGGTGTGGCCTTACCAGTGCTGAAAAAACAGAAAGGACCACCTCCCTTGCCCTGCTGGTACATTTCTTCTCATGCAGGCCGGGATGTCACTAGTTTTTCTTCCTGCAAGGGTACACTGCTGGTTCATGTTCAGGTTGGTGTCAACAAGCACCTCCAGGTCCATTTCTGCAAAGTTGCCTTACAGATGGGTGACCACTAGTACATACTGGTGCATGGGAATTTTCCTCCCCAGGTCCAGGAATTTTCAATTCCCTTTGGTAAACCTTATGAGGTTCTCATTAGGGTCCATCTGGGTGGCAGCACAACCTCTGCCATATCAACAACTCCTCCTAGTTTTGTGTCATCTGGGAACTGGTTTGAGGGTGTACTCTGCCCCCTCACTCAGACCGCCAAAGGCAATGTTGAGGATGACTGGACCCTGCATTGACCCCTGGAGTACACCACGAGCGACCAGTCTCCAATTAGACTTTGAGCCACAGATCTGGGCTTGACCACTCAGCCAACTCAATCTGTCTCACTATTCATCCAGTCCATATTTAATCAATAAATAATTGACAAATTTCATTGGAACAGTGTCAGCCGGCAGACATCACAGAGTTTTTACCTGGTGGTTTGGATTTCCTCAAAAATAATACCAGTAAAATACTAGTAACACTAGTACAATTTTGCTCTTATTAACCTACATTTAGCTCCATTAGTTTCAGGATTTCATGATCTATATATGCTACAGGATGTATTTTTCCAGTTATCATAGATCAATCAGTTTTGCTAAGCCTCTTCAAACTTACTGAAGAAATATATAATTCACAACATTAACTGGTAGAATTAAAATCAATTAAATAAGTCATTCCAGTAAAATAAGTGTTTCCTTAATGCTTGACAAAGCACTAGAAGCCAATGTGAAGAGAAGGGACAGAAAGGTTGGTGAAAAACCCCAAACCCCCAACCAAACTGTGCTGTATTTAAAATAGTATCTGTAATATTTTTCTGGTTTCAAATATTTTCTCCATTTCCTTTCTCTTGCACCGTTCCAATACTTGGAATGCAGTCTCCAAGGAAAAAACAACAACAGAAAAACCATAACAAAACTAAAACCCAAAAATACATATATAAAAACATAGTTTAAGAAAATCACATTTTACCACAGAACTTAATCTCTCAAAATTCAGGGATTATTCATTCTCTTTCAGTTGTCTTTTATATTGAAATTTTTTGTATGCCTGAAGTCACCTTAATTTCACAATTTTTAGCTCTGTATTGCTTCTGCATATGAGCCCTCCTCTAGATTAAGACCTAATTAAATCAATTGACTTCTTTTTTTAACCTGTAAAAACACTGGTTAAACAAAAGAAGTACTCCAGATGAAAATAAATTTCTTACAAGTTGAATAAGTAATTTAAACAACTTAGCTGATAAGGAACTAATAAGAAATACATTAAGGAGTTAGAAAGCAGTGATATTTTTACCATTTCAAACCATTTAAAATAATTATCTTAATTCTGCTCCTACAGTTCTATTATTAATGCCCAAGGACAGTATAATCAAGTACAAAACCTAGAAAAGGGCACTCTTTTCCATTATTTACAGAGGCAGATAGCAAAATGTGTTATTTTAAACTTTTGTTCTCAAGATTCATAATCACAAATACTAAATAGCAATGTCAAAACCAACTGATAAAAACACCTTTGAATAGGTTGAGGGTCTTTAGATCAGTAGAACCACTAATAATTACTTTGAAGCTAAGATCTAAAAGTTGATGTTTGAGCTATTTCATCTCAAATCATCATGTGTTTATTTATCCCTGGGACAAGCATAATTTTACAATCCAGAGAAAAAAGAGTTTATAGTACTAGTTACGATATTGCTAATCTGATCATAGGCTTCTCTGAAAATGATGTCAGATGTCATTTTCTATACATTTAAGAGCTCAGAAATCCAGGTCCTTCTCTTACACTTCCACCATAATGGGAAAGACTAAATTCCACTATAGGGAAAAATAAAACAAAATTATACATATTTATTTGTCTAATTTATTTTAAATTGTTATTTTCATTTAAAGCCAAAAAACAGAAAGGGGGTTCTCAAGGCTCAGACAAACCTATTGAGGACAAAACACAGCCTTTCTATATGAGGGTCTCCTGCTTTGTATTTAGATGAAATTTCATGCTAAAAAACACATGACAGGGCAGGTACATTCAATCTGTCACCAGGAAGGCAAGTAATGTTGAGAAATACATTCATCATCTTGCATTTATTTTTCAGTTCAACATGATGGTTTCTAGTGTGTTCTTAAAATTTTGACATTAAAAGTCACTATTCACCCTCTCAGTATGTATTCTGCTTTATATTTAGTCTTCTCTACATTGATGAATTTTACCAAGTTATTTAAGGATGTAATTATTTCCTTTCTTATACCAGTTTACTTTTCCTTCTTTGATTACTTCCAATCAAATATTTCTTATCTTTTACTCTCCTTTTTTCACTGCCTTCTGACTACTTCAATTGTTCAAGGAAAGATTCAAATGGCATTTAGCCATTCATGCCAGTCTCTTATTGCCTCCACTCTCCATCACTGCAGTGATACCAACACAGATAACCGAATCATCCAACAACCTTCCCCTAAACACAAGCAAATGCCTGGTTTTTTGCATCAAATGACAAATGTCAGTTGCCCAGGTCATTTAGTGAGATCAGTGACACCATATTTTTTTTGAAAGATATAAAAGATATTGTTATAAACCGTATGGGTTTTTCCAGAGGTCTAACTAACATTCAGGAAAATTTAAATTAATAGTAATTTGTTACAAAGTCATGTAACAGTTATTTCCTAAAGAGCATTGGATTAGCCCAGAGACAGTATTTTTTTACCAGGTTTCAAGGGCATGACATTGCTACCATTCACCTAGTACTGCAACCCCACCATTTCAAGCCATTCATAACACACTTCCTTCATTATTTTGGAATAATAAAGACTCATGCTCACTATTTGGCAGTTTTTCCTACTTGCCACATCAATTTAAATGAAAGTAAGGCTCTCTTATACAGACAACTTGGATATAAATACAGAATTAGAAATCCCATTAAGATAAACATGTGCCACAGCTGGTAATATAGACTACCTTCAAAGTCATTGGACAAAACAGACACTTTAGTTGCATAAACTTACTACAGATATTTAAGACATTTTTCTTAGCATCAAAAAAAATCATATCCCCTTGTCTATTCTTGTCATTTCCATGATTATTAGAGTCCATCTTTACCAGTTCTTGCAGGTGCATCCCTTAAGAAGTCAACAAAGAAACCATCTGTTTCATGATTCAGCAAAGCTTTTGTGTCTTCAAATTCCTCCTCAATGAGTTTTGCCACAGCTGCATGAAACCAACTAACATCTTCTGAGGTTGTGAAACGATCAGCAATAACACACTTACATTCATGCTTCCACAGTTTTATCAGCACCTACATTTAAAAAAAAAAAAAAAAAAGGCAATGGGAAGGGACCACAGTGGGTCATCTCGTCCAACCTCCCTGCTTGAGCACGATTGTCCTAGAGCACATGGCACAGATGGTTCTTGAATACCTCCAGTAAGGGAGACTCCCCAGCCTGTCTGGGCAACCTGTTCCAGTTCTCAATCACCCAGCCTGGCTCCGTCCTCCTGGCACCCTCCCTTCAGACACTTACAGACATTGATGAGGTCCCCTCTCAGTCATCTCACCTTGAGGCTGAACAGGCCCAGCTCCCTCAGCCTCTCCTTTTAAAAGAGATGTTCCTGTCCCTTGACTATCTTTGGAGCTTTCTGCCAGATATGCTTCAGGAGTTCTATGCCTCTCTTGTACTGAGGAGCTCGTTTAGCTTGCGAAGAGGCTACACCAACTTCAAACCTTTGTCTTTATTTATGTAAAAATAACATTAACATTAGAAAAGCAATATCATTTGGGGGGTTCTTCAGGAGAGATACCTTGAGTTTCTTATTCTGCCCAACAGCTATTTAAGATTACATTCAGGTATCTATGGAAGAAGCCTTAATCTAGCATTCCAAAGTGAGGTTATTTACCAATGAATATTTTATTTCCCCAGCCCTAAAACCATATCCATGCCAGTTAACATGTTTATGTATTGATAAACCACTTTTCTAACTGGTCATTTAGCAGAAGAAGGGTGGAAATATTAGCATTATGGCACAAAGCATTTCATGCCAAACACAGATGTCACTCCCAATACTACAGCCAAAGTAGTTAGAGATTAATAACAAAGAAAAATGCTTAAGTATTTACATTATTCCTTCTCCAAGTTCAATATACCTTTAAAGTCTTTCAGTCTGGTCATAGGATGGAGAAGGAAAACCTACCAGGTTGTTAATAGTAGCAGCACAGGTTTTAATCCTATACTAATACTATAGAGTAATAGAAAAAGTTCCAAGTACGCCTTGAAGACCTTTTGTTTCAGACTACAGCACCCAGCAAAAATGACACATATTATGTCAAGTTCAGAACTACTATGTCAATTTATACCATCATGTTTTGAGCAATTGTTTCTTATACTTCAAATGACATTAATTGAGTATATATATATAACTAATAATATTAGTCCTAGTTTTTTTTAGCTTCAGAAATTAAAATTCATTCTAACATTTAAATTTTAGATGCAGTAGAATTCAGGAACTTATTCAACAAACAGGGATGCACATTATACATGAAGCAATTATATAACCCAGATATACAACATATTTTCCATGTTTACCATAAACATTGTTTTTCCAGCACTACATCTTTCAGAGCTCAAAACTCTAAATTACTTTTCCTTAAAGCAACTAGAAGAGAAATTAAATTTACTGGTAGAAAGATGGATTATGGAAAAAAAAATACTACTATGACTTGTTACCACTTCTTCCTTTTAAACCATAAGTCAGAAACCAATTGTTAGACAGATATTAGGTAGTGAATGAAAGTCTTAAGACAGTAATGGAGAGGGGGGAACTATTCAATATTTTAATCAATATATGAGCATTTTCATTGGGCCAAAGTAACTACATTGCTTCTCATAATTTTATTTTCTCACTTCTTTCAAATAAGCTAGCATTTGTCAGTAATAGAGAAAGCAGATAGACAAAAGAAATGTTGTGACAAAAGAAATGGGGTTTATTATAATTTTGAAACAAAGTTGTCATTTCAGTTGATACTATAAAAGCTGGATTAAAACATCCTTGCCTCAAAAAAACCACTCAAATTGCATTTTTTTAAAGCAAACTCAAATGCCAAGATAGACTCTTCATCCTCTTTCCTACACTGATTATAACAAGATCACTGATGCTCAGCACTTACCTGTGGTTCATTTATCACTTCTGATGTAGTGTTCAGCATTCCTTGCCAAATCCTTGAGAGGTCTCGAAGGTTGAAGACATAATGAAACTTGGCTGGTGTGGGCAACATTTTTATCTTGGTAATCTGCCACAATCTGCGTGTCAATGGAACCAATTTGGCTACTGTTTTCTTCACATCATCGGAAAATCCCCGCTCACTACAGTAGTGCCCTTCGCCAATTACACCTGTGGAAAAAAAGATTGCCAAATCAAAGACATGCTAGCATGACACCAAGAGCAATGATCAACTGATGTTTCTGTTTCTTTGTTTTTTTCAACCCCCAAAACCTTTTCCAATTTGTTAAAAAAGTTTTCCAGTCTTTATTCAAACCTTCATTCAGCCATTCGTAACACCAATCTGCCACCAGCTCAATGGTCACTTAGGTTTTAACTAATTGCCCATTAATTTAATTAACTGCCATTTTTCTCCCCAAATAGCTTCCACTGAATTTGAATAGCTAGCATCCTGTCTGAAATCAGTATGATCCCATCCTTTCTGAAAGTCTAGTCTTCAGTTACTTGTTCTTAGCAGCAGTAGCACCTGAGCAACTGTCCAACATTGTCACTGAAACAATACCTTCATGTCATTCTTACTAAATCCAAGCATACCAAGATTTTCAGAGATGTGACTGGACCTAAAAAACTTACAGATTGATGATGTTGCAGGTGGGGAGTGATTACTGAAGGAAAATGTGCTGGTAAACAAATCAGAAGGGAATTAAGTCTCCATTTGAACAATAATGTTTATAAATAGAAGGATAAGGAAAAAAATCAACTACTATTTTCAAAAACAGGATGGGTATAAAGCTGATTTTCCTTTACCAAAAATTTTGTCAATGGAAGAATTAGAAGGCAGAGTGCAGTTGAACACCGAAAATTGTCTCTTCAGCCTCTGTGGAATGTCATTGCGACCTCCCCCAGGGTGGATCATGGCAGCCAAAAACTGAATGTCCACAATGTTGGTAAATTCACCAGGTTTTTCCAGGTTATACAGTCCTTTCTGTTCCATCAGTTGCCTAACTATCTCATTAGTGACCTGTAAAATAACCAGGTTTTATATAACAGAATATTATACACACAACCAAATGAAATACAAAACATACCTATGAACTTGAAAGATCTAACAAAGAGGATATAATTCTTTTTCTCCCCTAACCCTCTGCTTATTAGCTTCAGGATAAAAGTGCACTGCTAGGAATAAGCACATTTGTATTGTTCCTTTCATTGGTAATATCTATAGATAAAAACCCTGGGAGTAGAGGGGAATCCTTAATTTAGAACTAATCATTCATACTACAATTTATTCTCACTTGAATGGTGCATGACTTCTATTACTGTTGGAAATACTTGTCCCTTTTAACACAAAATTTCAAATTTGTTCTAATCAAGCCCAAACTAATGCATCTTTACAGGCTGCAAATGATACAAAATATTTGTATTAAGTTTCCTATGTAACAATCACAAGCACGGTTTTCAAGCTGAAAACAGAATTACTTCCATAGAAAAGAACACCAGATCCTTTTCTTTAGCCAGAAATGGATGCCCTACATTTGTTTGACAAGCTGAAAACACCCCACAGAGAGTACATCCTACAGCTATACTTCTATAGAAATTCTAACATTAGTTTCCAAAGCAATATACTTCAGAGCAACCATGTCACTATACATAAAGATTACTTCCATTTTATCTAAAGCAGAGAAGACATTTCTTATCTCTCAGGTTTCACAGTATTTTAATTATTGTCCACAATGTCAGTTTGCTATCACAGTTTGTGTGCCAAAGACCTCTTTTTTTAAATTATGAGTGTTGTTAAAACACATTATTAAAATTATACAGGTGTGTTTTAAGGAGTACTCAAACTGCTTCTTGCAGGCAGCATATTTATTTTCAATTAATTCCTGACAAAGTAATGTGGGTGGGTTCTTCAAAAAGACTGTTTAAAATTAAAGTACTATGTATCAAATTTACCCTCTTCTGAATGATTGAGAAGCCAATGTTACAGTGTGGTAAGAAAAGAAAGAAAATCTTTTGTCTTCATTTTTCTTCTTTTACAAACTAACCTGATCTCCCCATTCATTGATTGTAGGCATGTTCACATCATCAATGAAGACTGTCATCTTTTTGCCTGCAGGTGGACCATAAGTTGTGCCCATGCGCTTATCCACATAACTTTCTATCGTACGCTGTAAAAAGCAATTAGCAACACAGTTACAAAGAGAATTTAATTTCATACATGGTTCAATCATTTAAACATATTGATAGTTCTGTTACATAGAATTTTACTAAGTGAGGTTTAGGCAAGCCATCTGCTGGAGGTAATTGCACTAGTTCAACTAGAATATCTGAAATCCCAAGTTAAACAGCACTAAGCTGGTGTCTACAGTAGACAGTCGTGCCTAACAGTTTCATAAATCTGAATGTTTCAAACAATTCTTTCATTTTATTCATTTATCAGCAAAATTGATGATTGTTAGCAATAAAGATTAAATTAAAGATGTAATTCTGGAAGACCTTTCCAGCAGGTATCAATGTACTTCATAAAAGAACACAGTGATAGTAAAAATCACATATATAAATACACTGATGAGATAATTTTGCCTAATGGCAGACTTACCACCACTGTTCTTCTAACCATCTTTCTATTTCTCTGTTCTTTTTAAGGTCAGTTTTTATTTACTCCATACCAAGTGAAAGCTCACTTAACCATGCATAATTATTCTTCAGTATAAACCTAAATATCTGCATTCTTACACTATGCCTAGACTCCTGTCTTCTTACACAAGTGGCATCAGTTAGACCAAGATTTTAAGGAGTAATTTTAAAGTACGTGTCTTAACAGAATGTTTTGATCTAGATTGTTAACAGAGAATCAACTTAGTCTTGCACATCAATTTCAGACGTCCTGATCATCAGACTCTCACCAATCATCAATTAAATCTACATTTATTTTATAAAAATATGTCACTTTTTGTTTATAGCCCAATAAATAGAAGGAAAAATCCTAAGGAACTTTAGACCAAAATTACATACTTGCGTATTATATAACACATTAATAGTTTCTACTGTGCTATAGAGGCAGATGAGAGATGATTCATCGAGCTCATAGACTGCACTTACATCCCAGATAGTGCTTTGGCCTGGCATACCAGACTGCATTAAAAATATTTCCCAAATATATTGCCAGCAGGTTAAAGACACCTGAAATAATTCAAATTAACCCAGTAGAAATTTGGACAGGCAGTACAGCTCAGAATTTAAGCATTCATAGTTGTATGTAGAGCAACTGCACTGCATGTGTTACTCTTTTAATGAGTAATTGAAATTACTGAATCTTAAATTGCAGACAGCACACTTTTAATGACAGATTGTTGTGGGTAGCACTTATTTTACCCATGGTGTTTAGTGAAATCTAACAGCTCCTCTCAGTTAGTGAGAACTGATATATTTGACACAAAAATATTTCATATGAAGAACAAAATGATATGCATGATATGGTAGTAGTCCAAGAATAGCTCAATAATTACTGAAGAAGCTGAAGGGAACATTTTTTTACAAAAGTCTTAAATCACATGTTAGGACACTTGGACCATTTGAGCAGGTGCTTTTTTGCTGTTCAGAATCACTTTCAGAAGCATCCTCCTGGCAAGTTATCAGAACATTCTCTGAATACAGCCATGTTGTATGAGAAGGTTAATCACTACTATACCTGGAAAATTAATGGGGTCGTTGCTGATGAAAAACTCAAATTCTTAGTCATGTGGATTTCAGGGTTATATTTTGACATAAAACCTTTGATAATAACAGTCTTTGCAGTTCCTTGCTCACCAATTAGTAGGACAGCCTAGACAAAGACAACATTGAAATAAGATTAAACACAAGAGGTGTGTGTCTTGGCAAAGGCTCAACAATCCCATTCAGCTTTTAAACAGAAAAGAAACTTGAAAAGTTATGTAAATTGAACTCCTAACAAGAGACATGTAGAAGTAACATAGTTAAGGTCTCATAGATTTTCACAGGCCTGACAAAAATATTTTCAGTTAATGGTCATGTCAGTCAGCACAATCAAACTAACAAGAAAGGAGTTGATTATTTGACAAAAGGCTTAATTGTCTAGAGACTCAGTATCTGTAAAATTTCAATTGCGTATGTGACACAGTTTTGGTGAAGAGTAGGGCTGCATAACCTAAATTCTGTTACTGCCCCATGTTGGCAGAATTCGATCAACAGAGTCAGATGTGAGTCTCTGACCTATGCGCTTCTCCCTCTCCCCTCAGTACATGAAAATATTGGCTCTCTCTGGCCTGATCTCAGCTGTAATTACAGTTACTTCCACTACAGAAAGAAGAGGTGAGGGGGAGACAAAAAAGTCATGCAGTGACCATTCAAAGAAATCAAGTATATTTGCATGAATGTAGCCTCTGGAAATACCATTTTATATCTTAAAAAATTCATTTCTTCCTTTTCAATAACATAATATTTCACTGCTAATCCAAAACTTTTATCATGTGTACTGTTAGCACTGCTTTGATATGAAATACAGAAAAGGTACCTTGCCCTGTTTTGCTATGGTTTCAATAAGGAAATCCATTCTCACATTGTCAACATTAGGTACAAGAATTGAGCTATACTCTGGCGTACTACTGCTGGGATATACATACTCTTCAACATGTGTTTTCCAGTGCATCCATGTACCTAATAGGAAAGAAATTAAGTTAATGTTTTAGAAATACAAGGCATCATTGCTTCTTTTATTTTCCACTGAGTTGACTCATCTGTCTGTGCTTCTGTCTCACATACAGCAATCCCTCTCTATTCAGACTAAAATTTATAGAATCATATAATCATAGGATCCCTCAAGTTGTATCTAAGAGGCTTAATCCTCTTTCCTACATAAATTATGACAAGGACAAGGATTATCTGTTTTTTTTCACGTGACAATTCATCACCACAAAGTCCATGCAGCTTTTTGTAGCAGTATATCCACATTCTGACTTCTCACCAGAACCACAGAAAAAGCTAAACACATCACCAGTAAAGCATATCTGTAAAACAAAATTTGCTAAGGGACACAAAGGAAGGCAAGTGACAAAATACTTCTGAATTAATTCTCTAAAAGGACAATTTAAAAATAACTTTTAAATTTTACCCCATATCACCCTGCTGAGTTACTAACCATCAGATGCCACATAATAATCAAAGATTGTATCTTCACTGCCTTCTGGGATACAGGGAAGATCAAGCTTTACTGTTGCATGGTTTCGAAGCCAGTATTCCATTTTGCATCTGTCCTCCAGCTCTAGCAATGCTCCTACACTCCACATGAGAGAGAAGATGTACAGCCTTTCCAAGTATTTTGGAGTCAATTCCCCACCTTGCTCCTGAAGGATTGAGTTAGGTTTTAATTTTCAACAGTCTGAAAATTCTATTTGACAATCATTACTAACATCAGGTTAGAAGTCTTCAGTCATATTTAAATTTACAGATGTCTTCAATGAACAGACAGAATCAATTTAAAAAACAATAAAAATCCAACCAAAGGGAAAAGGAAAACTGCTGGTCCATGCTCCATGTGCTTAACATAAGTCAATGCTTAACATCAGATTCAAATGTGAGATCGAGAGAGAGAACACATCCTAATTATTACTTTCTAAAGAAATAGAAGGTATTTCTTACTAACCTGTATCTCCATTGATAATCCAAGTCTTTAAATAATCCCTCTCTATAAAACTTCATTACTTAAAATTATCTCCAATGTGTTAAGTAAATGTAAAAACATTTACACTACATACCTTAGGTGGGATAAGGCCCTGCAGCATATTAATGCTCTGCATAATCACAAAGGCTTCCAACATCTCAGTCTTGCAGTGCAGAGACTGAATGCTGAAGCGGTATAAGTCTGGGAATGTTGAAGAATACAGCTGACGTAGAATTTGAGCCTCTTGGAAGGAACACCTTTTCAAAAATCCCTGTTGCAAAAAACATCAAGAAAACAAATTTCGTTCCCAGTGCAAGTATCAGTACATTCAAAATATCATACCATATCATATAATAATAAATAAAACAGTAATAATATAATAAATAAATAAATAATAAATAATGAAATAGTAAAGTAATATAATACAGTAGTTGAAAAAGTTTGGCAAGCATGAAAAGTTGATTTCTTCCAGGGGAGAATGGGGGAGTTGAAATTCTCTACCTGTTGGGCAGGGTTTAACTAACAGATGGTCTTATTTTACCTGAGTGTGCACAATTCCAACTGTATCTTAAAGATGGACACTGAAGAGAAAAAGCACTTTAAAGGTTTCAACAGCAAAAAAATTATTTTCAAATATTCTTTTAATCACAACAGTTGTAAAAAGGTATGCAAAAATTCTACAAAGAAAGAGTATAATAAGTATAGTAACATAAGTTTGATTTATTCTGCACAATGTTATTACTAACAGTGATACAAGATAACCCTGAAATATCTGGAAGATGTAGAAAAAAAGTCAAGCTATCAAGCTATGTCTGCTGATGTGTACAGTGGTTTTATGGTGTATCTAGATATCTGTAATGCAGGAAAAAACAAAACCTAAGTAAAACTATAGATTTCTTAAGATCATAAAGCCGGATTCATTCTTTGATGTCTTTAATTCAAAGTAGTAACATGATTCTTTGAGTTACCTTGAAGCTTCCTCTCATCTGCATGGCAGAATACTTCTCATTTACTTTCCATAAATTTTTTTCCTATATAAAACACAATCACCAGCAAAAACACTGCTGCAGATTCTTCCCCAAAACTCAAAATAAAAATTGGCAGAAATTTTAATGAAACAAACTTGCTTTAAAGATAGGATGTTTTCTCTTGTGAGAGTAGTTAATATTGGAACCGGCTTCTCAGTGAGCTCCTGAAATGTCCATCTCAAGACTCAACAGGACATAGACCTCAGCAACCTCCTCTAGGATTAATTAACCTCCTCTGATTTGACTAACGTTGTATTCAAGAACATTATATCTCAAGGTCCCTTCCAAGCTCAAAGATACCGTGCTTCTATGATTCTTCCTACTACCTTCATAGTATTTTGAAATTCTACTTTTATTTCCCAAAGTAAATAAATCTTGGGACAGATTACAAATAGGTATACATGTGAAAAACCTTTCTAGAAATGGGTAGGTGGAAAACAGAAATCAAAATTAAAGGGCAGAAGTATCTAAAAACAGCCAAAAATACGCTGATTGTTCAAAATATATTAGGGGTAAGTAGACAACCTGATAAGACACTTTTGCTTTGGAGAATGTTGATAAGTAACTGATCAAATACCTTTGATCACTTTGCAAAACCTGCTTAAGAAGCACATTACACTAGAACAGCAACATGAAAAGTTAGAGAACTGAACACAGAAGTTGCATAAGTGATAATAGTGCATCCCAATAGGCAGCTATATTCATTTGTTTGCAAATGGTAAGGATTGAAAATAGAAATACATACAACTTCCTGAGTTACCCATATTTGTCTTCAATTATTTTTTAAAGTTCTTCTTAAATATCAACAAATACTATATTTCATTCAGCATATGAGAATTAACAACATTAACATCTACCCTGACCTGCTACAATATGTAGTATATTGCATTACAAAATAGATTTAAAGGGAGGTATACTGGAAAAGCCATCAAGATATTTTATTGATGAGATAAGACAAAACAAAACAAATAAATGCTATTGGATCAAATTATAAATAACTATAGCTGCAATTTTATAGCCAATATTTTCAAGGGGGAAAGGAAGGGAAGTTGGAAAGGTTACTTCACGGTGAGAGGAACATAATTTGGTTTATGTTATCCAAATTAAAAAAAAAAAATTAAATGCTTTATTTTCTTTAGACTGTTGCTGTCACTAAAATATACTAAAATCATAAGGTTACGGATTAAGGAAAACTAGTTTCATACAATACTTCAACGCAACTAAATTTAGCCCGCATCTCACCTTAAAGTGAGACGGTAAATCATGAGTGATAATAAAAAATAAAATATTTTTCTTTCTGCTGTCTTTGCAGCTGAATCTTTAGCACAATTTAAACATTCAAGAAGGGTTGTCTGCAAACTAACCAATGCAAGGAAGCAGAGATGAGAGAACCTAACATCAGTAGGCCCTATGCAGTGTTGTAAGCTCAGAAAGGAACAACACAAGTGGAATCTCAGGGGAGCCACTGTCCTAGATGCATAATTTACACTTACACTTTCCCAAGTATCCATATTGCTTTAAAAAATAAAAAAGGAGTAAAGCTTGGCAGTAACATACATAAGGCACTTGTGTTGACTGCATGTATTTGCATAGGTAAAACTGAAGTTTTACCAGCCAATTTTTTAGGAAACTTGTTAAACACTTTTTTCATAATAAGAATACACATATTTTGGACTTGGCAAAGGAACTTATCAAATTAATTAGTGATGATTGTCAAGTGTTGCAGAGAGCTGTGGCTGACAGACAGTTCCATGTGATTTAATGCCTTTCTAAAAGGAAAAAGTTTCAGACTACTAAAAAAAATAGAGTATCTGTACAAAAAAATACAGCCCTCTGCAGCAACCCTTAGTTCTTCACAGACACCAAACCTCCACAGGCAACTAGTCACAGAACATGGGTGCTTCTAATAGAGGAAGGAGAATCTGATAACAATCCCACTCCTTAATAGGTTAAGGCTGTGCTGGGTTCTGGTGCCTTCCCTGGTGGGTCTTGCTGCTCCTCACCAATTTTCAGGGCATTGTGCCTGACAGGTCATTTCAGATCCACAGGTGGACAAGAAACCTTGTGTCTGTTGCCAGAAATCACAAGTTCAGCCTTTCTCATCCTTATAGTTTCTCTTCACCAAAATCCATGCCCTGGGTACACTTTTTCCTGAGGGGCTCTACTGTCTCCAGTCCCAAAGAGAGGGACCAGGCACTGCCTGGCACTCAGAGTTTGGACCACAGAGTACTGTCTCTTCTCATTTCTGTCTGGGCTGAAAACTCTAATTTGCTAAGGACTGTGGTTCTTGGCAATGCCACAAGCCAACTTTTCCTCCATTGACAGACAAATCAGGGATTTATGGAGAAGGAATCTGGTTATAAACAACTAAGCTATATAAAACTTACAAGTGTGAGAAACTTCACAGGTTAAAAAAATAAGAAAGCTGAGAATTACACAGAGTAATCACTACAAAAGGATGACATCTGAAAATTAATATGAGGCCAACAGTATTTTCAAAGGGCTAGTTAAGCAACACTAACTAGGTGAGGATTAGTTGCATTTTCCACCATTATACTATTTGATTTGGAAAATAAAATGACTGAATGAGATGGTGAAAGATTAATCTTAAAAAATATTTAGTGTATTACATTCTAGAAAGGAGGACAGTAAAATTTACCCTGTTATCCCATAGTAACCTATAAAGTTTTGTTCTTTTGAATCTGAAAAACAGGGTACAAATACACTACAAACACTTGGACCATGTTCCAATTTCATAAACAGGAAATAATTCCTATCTTAAAATACAGTTTAAAGACCATACAAAGGAATTTAATTTGAGATTATACTGAAATATACCAAGTATACAAAGTATAACTTGGGTTTCAGGGGAAAGTAATTAAGTAATTATGTGTATGATCACAGCAATCAGTGTCTTAGCCACATAGGAGAAAATTTTCATTTTTGATACTCTGGAGACAGTCCACATTTTATCAAAGCAAAATAACGTCAACTAAACATTCTCAACAAGATGGCCTAAACAAGAAAAAATGAAGAAAAAGCAAATTAATATGTGTTTTATTTTTTTAAGTGTTAATCCCGAATAGTCTACTTCACTGAAAAATTTCGAAGGCAATATAGGGCTTAAGAAAAAAAAAACAGAAACCAACTTGTTTCTAACTGCCATTGTCTCTATTGTTTTCTTAAAAGGGAAGAAAACTGGAATTAAATTCTGAAAGTTTTGTTGAAATATATTACTATGGAACATTAGGCAGATTTTTAGGAACTTTCATATTTCATCTTTACCAAGATTTTTGCTACGTGAAAAAAAAGTAGCTCAAGTCTCAGATTTTGTCATTCACTATATTGTTACAAGCATTCTGTCAAGATTAGGATTTCGTTTTAGTGAGTTTTGGAAGACGAAAGATGACATATAAAAGAAAAAAAACTTTATAAATCACTTTCATATTGAAATATGTTATATGCTGGTTTTTTAATCCAAAACACACCTAAAACATGTTCTGTTTTTCTGAATTATTCATTCCATGCCATAGAGACAGTAACTACTGCCTGGTTCATCAGTTACTTTGCTTCTAGGAATGTAACAGGAAACCAAGTAAGAACATCAATTTAAAAATTACACTCTTTGATGCTGCATTGACTTTATTTCTGGTTCTAAATCCCAACTGCAATAAATTTTAAGAAATATAATGAGAATTTATATTTTCTTGAGGATTTAAAGTTCCCTGAATCAACTTGTTTACTTTCTTTTCCACCTTGGTCAGATGCTGTACCAGGGGCTGCCAGCAGTTAGTATTTTAACAACTGAGTTATCCTCCACTTGTACAAAATACCCTTAATTACAAATTTGTCCCAAAGTGAAATAGCCATGTTTTTAAAAGTGTACTATGTTAACTGTGTTCCTTTAAAGGTTATTCACTCTTGTATAAACTACCAGAAACATTGTTATTTTAAGTACTGACCTATAAGTTTATACAGAGCAGAAGGTATTTCATAGCAAAAGGCACAAAAACAGATCCTAAACTATCAACAGTGAAGTGTTGGATAAGTAACCACTAAAACATTCAATACATACACAGACACTTGGCTACTGTACCTCAAGGATAGGACTCCAGCTGAGAACTGATGAGCTCATGAACACCATCCCATTTCTTGAAACTGTTGCTGGAGAAGCATTATCAATATTATGAGGTTCAAAGACTATTTTGCAATTTGGCGCCATAGGTATCCGATCACCATTGGCTAGTGTTAGAGTTCTGTTGTCATCCAGGACAGAATTAAGGTTCTCAATCCAAATGGCATCAACGGGACCATCAAGAACTATCCAGATGTGGTCACCTACAATCCAAAGTAACAGATAAAAATTTGTTTGTATACATAAGAAACTGGTCCTTGAAGGAAACTAGCACTTCATCCTTTTTAACTAATTCTGAATTCATGCACACAGCTACAATCTCAGCTTTTATTACAATTTCCATCACTCAATTTCTATAGGGTGCTTCATTTTGTCACCTATTGACAATAATTATCCATTCAGTATATAAAGTGTTATCAGCATAAGTCACTGGTTTTTAATACTCTGAAAGAGTTTTATGGAATCAGTCTTCAAAACAGTAATGAATTAGGTTTATTTCAAGTTACATAAAACAACATAAAGAAGAAAACAACTACAGATATATTTAAATTTAGGCACCATTCATTTCCAATGAATTTTATAAATGTAGATAAATTTAATGAAAGGAACACTTGAAAAAACACTCTTTCAAGTAGCATGTACATCCTCATAAGTAAAAGAGGTCCATTAGGGAAAGATTCATGTTACATGTTCTGTCCCTAAACTCAATCCAGCTTTCTTTTAAGTTTTTCCATCACTTTCCATTTAGTAACAGGAACGTATTTTAAAGCCTGGCTCTGTTTCCTAGGAGGATCTGGGTCTGTTCTGCTCGCCTCACTTGCATCCTGAGCAACAGGCCCTGGCTGGAAAGAGATGCCACCTTGGCTTCTGGCTGCCCACCCCTTAGGGAGCAGACAGCCCTGCTGTGCTTTGATACAGCTCTTTAGCCAGAGATAGTCCATCTGCCTTCAGAGTCAGTCCTTACTATCTACACCTAAGTGGCTTGGAGCATTACTAGTGTTGAACCAAGGAGATATGAACCAGATGATAAACTTTTTATATGTGGAGGGTTTTTACAGCTACAGTTCAGGCATTTCAAGCATGGGATGGTCTGGAGTCTAATTCATATAGAGACATTACAGAATTGTTGCAAAGAGTAAATCTGAGGAAGTTGTATGAGTGTGCTAATATATGTTTCATCTTGAAGGAAAAAATATAAAAAATCAGTATCTAATGCTATGCTACATTCTAAAGGGTGCTACATTTCTAGATTTGAGAAAAGCCCACCAAAATTAAATTAAATTAAAAAGCATTTTATATTTTCAAAGACAAAGATTTTTTGAATGAAAATAGTGAAACAATTGTTACGATTTTCTTTTATTTTTTCCTTTAGGCCTTAAGGCCTAATGACAAGATTGCATACTAATTTTCAGACAAAACAAGGAAGAATTCATCTAGCATCAAAATATCAAGGCCACTCTTTTAGTTAATACAGCAGCCTAAGAATATATCTTAGCATAATTTTAGGCAGAAATGGGTTGCCTAAATAGAATTATCTAGTGCCATTTGAAATGGACTATGATATATTCAGGGCTAGCTGGTATGGCACAACTGATGAGATTTGTTTCCCTTTAATATGGCAGCTGGAGAACAGGTAGAAAGCCTAACAGCATCAAAATTTTTTATAGGATACCAATATTGGGGGAACTGACTTTTACCTTAGACTTTTCTTCTGTACAAGGGCCTAATATTCAAAAGAGAGAATTCAGTAAATGCAGTGAAATAGTATTTGTTAAACTACAGAGTTTGAACACAAAGCATTTAGCACAGAGACTACAAAGGGGACAGAAGTTCTTGCTGCAATTTCCCAACACCTCCATGTGAAAAAAAAAAAAAATACATAGCTAGTGGCTAATGTGCTTTTCAGCAATGTCCTGCAGCTTGGGATTTTATCTCATTTTATTTTGAAGGGAAGTTTTCATTATATTTTTATATTTCAAGTATTTTTTCATTATACCTGTATTGGATTTGGCTAAGATGGAGTTCATTTTCCCACAGCAGCCCTCAGTGCTGTGCTCTGCATTGGTGGCTAGAAAGGTGTTGATAACACCCCAGTGCTTTGGGTACTGCTGAGCAGCACTGGCACAGCATCAGTGCTGTCTCTCAACTTTCCCCCCATCAAGGGGCTGGGGGTGGGCAGGATCCTGGGAGGGGGCACAACTGGGCCAGTTGACCCAAACTGACCAAAGGGATATTCCACACCATATGCCATCAGCTTAGATATAAAAGCTAAGGAAATGAGGGGGAAGGGGGAACATTTGTTATTTGCAATGTTTGCTTTCTGGAGCAAACACTACATATGCTGAAGCCCTGCATCCTGGGAAGTGGCTGAACATCACTTGCTGACAATGATAAGTAGAGAATACGCCATTTTTTTTCTCTTTGCTTATGTGGGCACAAACATTTTCTTTTACTTTAGTAAATTGCCTTATCTCAACCTACGAGTTGTTTTCCATCTTATTTTCTCTCCCCTGTCCAGCTGGGACAAGGAGTTGGGTCAAGTGCAACTTGGTGGGCATCTGGAGTCTAGCCAAGGCCAACCCACCACAATACCTTTCTTTGCTCTTAAAGTTTTTCTCCAGAGCGTTGAAAATATTCCATCTGTCCAATCATTGGTTGCCACGTCAAGACGTCCAAACATTTGTGGAGCAGTTATAGCTTTAGGATTCATTCTCATTTCACGATGTGGCTGTCCACAATCTACAAAGGCAGATCATCAGTTAGTTTTTGCATTTCTTTTCAGCAGTAAGGGAACTTTGACAGATTCAAAGACATTACATCTAAACGTATGCTTTAATATGTATTCATAATTATAAGAAGTTGTGTATTTACTTGAAAAACTTTTGCTATACAAAATTCATTAATTGGAGACATCAAAAAAGTAAAATGAAGTTCTGAAACTTTTGAAAGTACAATTCACATTTCATAGTTTCATTGGGAACAGAAGAGCAGCAAGATGAAATTTATTCAAGGCAGAGCTTAACATTTTGAAGGCTTATCAAACAATAGGACTTTAAAACCTTTGGTTTGAATGCACATTTTTAAAACCCAATGACTGAATACCAGACAGATGCTGTGCATGATTGAGTGGAGTTTTTTTATTTTGCCCTTCTGTCCACTTGCATACATCTTAGAATAGGTAAAGTATATGATATTGGCATATTCCTGGGAATTCTCTTAGACAGATAAATTCCATCTAGCCATATCATAATCGTATAACCTTTATTTTTATCTCATTAGTAACAGCTTAAAAACTACTATGCCAGGCATCTTTAGAAAAGCCAATATTAAAACTTAACCAGCAGCCAGTAGTAAGATGTTGAAACAAAGAGCTGAAAAACTACTTATTTTAAAATATCTTCATTATAATTAGATTTCACTATCACATAAGATAGAAGCCTGACAAATCATGTAGTTTAACATTTCATGTGGCTATGGGAGAGGATCAACTTTGTAAAAAGTAGTGTGGTGGCTTTATCTTGGTAGAAGTTCACATCTCAGTGCTAGAAAAAAAGATAAAAAAACACTGCAATGCAACTTTGTTCTTTCTACTTTTTTTCCTAAGTGGAACAGTCATTTCCACTGCAATGTAGAACTTACAGTGTTTCTTAAGCACAGCGTAGTACTCCAGGTATGACACACTTGCTGAACTATTTTTCACAGAAATTATCCATTTCTGGAAAATCATAGAAGCAGCTTGTGAAGTAGGGTGACAAGCTTACCTCGAAAGAGGCATTTATCTCCCCAAGCTATGACCTTTTATTAAAATAAGATCAAACAGACATTATTCAACTAATATTTTTGTTTAGAAACACAGATGACCAAAAGAGCACACACAGTCCTCAAGCCTCCAGCCAAGGACACAAAATTAATACCCTCGAAGATTTTGTCACTGCCTAAACCAGGAATTTCTGGTTATAAAACCAGTTATTTTATACTGCAAAGACACTGTATGTGCACTGTGTTCAAAAAGACCTATATACTTATGATTAGGGAAAGGTTTCAGCACTACCTCAGCAAAATGCAGGAGATGTTTTAAACAGTTGTCTGAGCTGCCTACCTAGCCAGTATTCCTCTTTCTTAATGCTTCTAGAATAAGAACTTCTGATATAAGTATGATAATATGGAAAAAAGGACATGAAACATATGGCTTTGAATGTTGGACATCTTTAAGCTTTTAAAAGATACTACTATAATAATTAGTATCTCAACACACAAACACATTTTTCCAGTAATATATTCTCACAGTGAAGCAATTGAGGTTTTCTGAGAAGAAACAATGGGGATTAAACTTTACAGTGTAACAGTTCAGTAACAGTTTACAATGTACATACTAACATACCTGTCATTGCTTTCATCAAGGTGTGGATGCAGGTAGTTTTTCCTGCACCACTAGGTCCCAGCGTCATCAATCCATGCCTTACTCTCTGCGTTTCAAAAAGCTGGATAACTTTCAGTTTCCAAGGAGGATGACAAACAAGGCCAGATTCCTCCACCTAAGAGACAGTGACAGAAAACCAAGTTACTATTTTAGAGCACAAAATATATTTTAATGCTTTTAGATAGATACAGATATAGATATAAATATAGATATAGACAGATATTGATAGATATAGATATACCTTCAACACTCTGTAAAAGCTTTCTGTATATAAAAAAAAGTTGGAAAAACAAGACATAGTTGGTATTCAAATATATATTCAGAAAAATAAGGTAAACCAGCCTCTATACACATTATGATCTATCAGATAAATCTATATTAGATTATATAATATTATATCATATCATGTAATATTACATTATATATACACATTATATTCTTAAGTTGGCCCTACTGAAATGTTACAAACAACTAATGGGAAATTAAATAGGAGAAATGACATTTTAGGTAAATCTTTTCTCAAGTTCATATTCCAATTGTTAAGACTTTAGACAAACATTAAACCCTGTGTCACACAATGCAATCTCATATACAGGCATTTTTCAAACTGGAAAAAGTTTGGAAAACTTTTAACCATGACTCAAGGAAACCACACAACACTATAATCCCAATTCAATTACCTCCTGCTTAATAATAATATGGCAGTGGTAAAGGTTTATGGAAAAGCTTACATTTCCTCTAAATAGTAAAATAGAATATTACCAGCTGTACAGACTCCACAACAATCATTTTCTTAGATGTCACATCATGATAGTTCTGTCACAGCACCACAGATCACAAGAAACATCACCTGTTTGTCAATGGCTGCTTCAAGTTCAGGATAGCCTGCTTTATCAAGCTGGATATCTGGAAACAGATCTTCAATTAGACTCAGAAATAAGGGTTCATCTTCATCAATCTAGTGAAAATCAGAGAAAACAAAAATCCACACAGATTAAAACCTGTTTTATTTATTTTATCATTAAAAAAAAACAAAACAATTCCTAAGTTCTGAAGATCTAAAGAAATGTTCTCAAACATAAGGAGCCATCTAAGGTAATCCTCTAGGTGCTAAACATTAGAAGGACCCAGCCAAAAACATCATGTGATGCTTCTATTAGTCAAAATAAACCACTAACACACAGACTGAATTCCTTACTGTAGATGTTAGCAATAATATTTAGAAATTTTTCTGTCTGTTTTATTTGGCATAAAAAAAAGGCAACGTATCACAGCAACAGAAGAGGGCTGTTTGCAATTTAGACAGGTGAGATGGTACTCATTACTATGAATAACAGATTATTTCAAAAGAATGACTAAATACTTAAGGACAAAGTTTGTAAAGAAGTTACTGCATCACAGATATATATTTTGCCTCTGATTTCTAAAGGTAGTAGGAGAAATACAGAAAAAAATTCAGAAAAATTCAAGGTTCAATCTGGTTAGGAGGCCAAGTAACTGACAGCCCCTCACTCCCTCCCTCTTCAGCCCCACACATGGTACTATGAGAAATTTATCTCTATCCCAGCCAAAATATTCCACTCAGAGAATGAAACATTTCCAAGCTAGCTTCAGTGTAAAGGTCACATACAATCTTCTAGTGATCACGTAGCTCCAAAGTGCAATTTAAATTATTTATCAGGCCCTCAGAACTTACCAGTTTAGACAGGTTCATATCTCTCAGCACACGCATGACAATGGTAGATTCAGTATCTGTGGGATTTGCCCTTTTTGCTGTTCCCAGTGTACGCAGCACAGACAATATATTCCGCAGACCAAAATCATAATGCACCTAGAAGGTATGTGAAGTTTGGCAAAATTTTCTCCAAGTTAACAGGGATAAAACAGTTCTTATTTACTGTTAGAGACATGGATATGTAGGACAAGTGGCACTCATGTTTCAAATGCCTCCAAACATCCAACAACTATTCTTTGTCTGTATGACTATGGGCAACTTCACTCTCCAAATCTGCTACTATCTATTAAAATCTAAGGTGTGACAGGAAAAAATAATGTAATCATAAGTCATTGAATCTAAACATGGTTCCCAAGAACTATTGAGAAATACTCTAGCAGTATTAATTTGAATTCTCTGTAGTCCTTGGAAACTGAGAATCACCTGTACAACAAGCAGTACAAACCAAATGCCTCTCAATCCACTGTGTAAGACCAAAAAAGGCTGCATATAAAGCCTTTATTTTTTTCAATCACCACCATTCACTAAAGCTAATCTTAATAATAAGCAGTGTTCTGAATGATAGCCCTGTTCTTGTACGGACAACCTGCAGCAGGAGTTAATTTTCCAGGAGAGCAGAGGGGTGCATTGCTAAACTGCAAACATCACCTAGATTACTTAGTGAACATGAACATTTCCATTTTCTTCACATGAGTACTTTGTGACTTCATATATAGTTTTTCCCCAAATAATTGGGTTTCATCATATGAACATAATCACCTGCTTTGACAGTTGTTCTTCACACAGCTTATACAGTGTAAAGAATTTCCTTGCCAACACAACATTATCAATGAAACCACAACTAGCCAATTTAACCCGAATTATGATTTGACGATCAGGAACCATCATAGCCACTGAACGGAAATTGATCTTCAAGTTTTCAGGAAGTTCTTGCCGTCCAGCATATCCTGGATTCTGGAGAGGAAAAAAAGGTATTGAAGTTAAGTGTGCCTTGCACAAACAGAATAATCAGCAAAAGGAATATGTCATGTGGTAAATAAAAATAATTTGTTGGCTTTAAGTCACATGCCAAAATGAATTGTCATACAGACTTACCACCATATCTCTACAGAATTGTTGCCCCTTTAACATCCATGAGGTATGAAAAATGTTCCACCTAAGCCTTTCAAATCTGAGTTTGTCTTATACGTCCTATTTTTACTGGCTACTGCTACCTATATCTCTATGGCAATTTTTCTGTAATTGTAACAAAAACCATATTTTGGGAGCCAGAATTTGGCATGCAGAAGCAATCTGAAATTGAGGTAATAATTTGTACTTATGGTACTGCCTGCATTTGTTAGCTGCATGTACTTGATGTTACTGAAACAAGACCCAGTAAACTCTCTTGGCAGTAATGCTCAATGTTCCCAAACTATCAGTGAGTTAGTTCTAAGAGCTGACTGACATAAGAGTTAGCAAATATATTTAATACACAGGGTTAGACTCAATTATTGTACAATCATCACTGGTATACTAAAAACTTGCTGAATACCTACCATAGTAAGAAAGATGCCAAATTCTGGGTTCATTTCCACATTGTCTCCATCAGTAAAAATAAACCTCTTTTTACGTTTTTTCTTGCACGTCAACACAATCGCTATTTGCTGTGCAGCTACTGATAGTACTGGTAAATCAATACGATTGAATTCATCAAAGCAGCCCCAGGAGCCAGACTGAGCAAGACCTTCAAAGAGAAAAGCAACTAAGCATATTATCATTATGTTTTTAACCCTTTTTTTAATTTATTTGATGCCTTTGGGTGCAATTCACAAGCCAAAAATTAGGTTAATCTACCTCAAGGGAGAAAAAAAAAAGTGTCTATTTTTGAGGGTTGGGAAAGGGACAAAGAGAATAATTTTAATTTTTTTTCAAGTAAGAATATACAAGTTCCCAAAGTTGTTAAGATTGCCTAGGATACTATGTTCTTTGATTTCTTCTCCTTTTCTCATATCTTCAAGGTTTTTCTGTCTGTCTTTACCACTCAAGATAAGTTCCTGCAGTAATTCTATGAAAATAGACAGGATGTCAATAGCTTATTGCCCATATTAAAATCAACAATAGAGCTGCATTTACAGGAAAATTGGAGGTCAATCTGTTCCAAAACTTCATTTTTCCCGTGATTTTTTTGGGAAAACAAAACAAAATCATAGATGCAGTCACTTGCAACAATACAATAGTCAAGAGCTTCCATTTGATCTCTAATTCAACATCTGCTATGACTGACAGGTATCAATTTCAGATGCCTAAAAAACATGTTATCTCCACCTAAATTCAGTGAGCTCTGCCAATTGTTCTTTATGTACATAGCACTATCCGTGCAGTTCCTTCTACTGGTAGGAACTTCAACATTTGAAGAAGACAAAATACTGAAATTCATAACAAGATATTAATTACTTGCATTTATTAAAAGGCTGAAACCATCTGCCAGTTAGGTGTCAACATTGTTTCAAAAATATGTCCTTCTAGCATTTGAAACTTTCACATAGTTCATAAAATCATATAACCTCAGAATATCCTGGCCTATAAAGAAGTCATGAGGATCACAAGTACAACTGACTCCACAAAGGGATATCTAAAAGTTAAACCATATACATAAGATTGTTGTCTAAGCCCTACTTGGACACTAACAGCCTTGAGACCCCAATGACTTCCTTGGAGTGTTTGTTTCAGTGTTTGCCCACACTCTCAGTGAATATCTAACTTGAACTTCACCTGACACAGCTTCAAGCCATTCCCCCACGTCCTATTACCACACCAGAGAGATCAGCACTTCCATCTCCACTCCCCCTCATAAGGACAGTTTAAACAGCAGCGAGGGCACTCCTCAGTCTCCTTTTCTCCAAGCAAAACAAACAATATAGTCAGCTGTTCCTCTTAAGTCATGCCCTCTAGCCCTTTCACCATTGTTTTTGCTCTCATTTGGACATATTGCAGTACTTTTATATGCTCTTATATTATTGACTCCAGAATTACAGAGAGTGCTTGAGCTGAGGCCACTCCAAAGCTGAATATAGTGGAACAATCATTTTCTCTCCCCAGTTAGTTATACTGTGGTCAGTGCACCCCAGAAAACAGTAGACTGTTTGGCCAACAGCTTACCTTTGGTCCACATCTTACCTTTGAAGATCCTCCCAAGTCCTCGGAAATCCATCTGGTCTGAACAGTTGAAGACCACTACATACTTTCCAAGGCACCGTCCCATATCTTTCACGGTTTCAGTTTTTCCAGTTCCTGCAGGTCCCACAGGTGCTCCCCCCATGTTCATGCCCAAAGCTTGAGCCAAAGTGATGTAACATCTAAAAGGCAACAATCAATCAGGCTTCAGCAGACAGTTTTCTGTATGATGCCAGAGGAACATACACAAGGTCTGATTAAAGGAGAAAAGGAAAGTACTGAAATTACATTCCACTAACTACAATTTAGATCAGTAAGGACAAAACCCTTCACTCAGTCTCTGATGCACGGAATATTATGGTTCACTTCATTATACATAAAGTGAAAGAACAGATAACCCTCAATAATCAGCAATCTTAAAGATCACAAGAACAGAAGAAAGAAGATTCAAAGATACAGAGATGTCTAATCTTAGTTTCATTAGCTTGGACATTGAGTTATTTTATCTGGAGTAGTTTTGAAATACATTATACTGTGGAGTACAATAATGAAAGATAGCCAACCTTTCCTTTCTCATCCATCTTTAAAATTTGATTACACAGTGCATCCCATTTTCATAAATGAAACATCTATGTATAATGGAGCAAAACACAAGGTGATAATTATGTATCAAGACTAGCTCTAGAATTTTTTGTATGGAACAGTTAAAAAAAACAAAGCAAAAAAAAACAATGCCCTTATTTTGCCAATGATAGGTTATAAAGCACTCTTTGTGTTATTTGAGTTAGATAGGTAGACCTCTCTGTTAATGGGATCACAATTCTTACAACATCCTTTTAGATCAAAGGCCTCCCAGCTATTTCTGCTGAATAAAATTGTTTTTCCTGTCTATTCTTCCTTAGCTGTTTTCATTAGCTTGCCTGTAAACACCTACTTTTGTCCTGTATCTCTACATATTGTATCTCTTGGATATAACTGATCCTCAGGTACATTGGCTTCACACACAGAAGAATGAAAGTCACATACATCATGTATGTGGGAACCATGCAAGTATGTGGTAGAAAATAAGTTGGATATTATTCATATTACAGGGCAGAGAAACAAGCATATATTGAAGAATTCCATATAAAATTACTGACTGTGACAAGACTGTGAAGGATAAACTCTGCAGATATCAATTTTGCATCCAACAGGAATGGCTAAATTGCTCTTGTAAAAGCCGAGGTTTGGCAGCAAAGAATAAAGGAATAAAATTAGGTTTTTTCACCTGTCTGTAAGAGGTGTTATGACAAGCCTGTCAGTGCAGCCCAAGAATTCGTTCTGGTATGTGAAGCTCACATCAGTGATCTTAATCACCATTTTATCAGAGTCTTCATTAAAATAAAATCTACATTGTTTCAGCCACTCAAAGTCCGTGGGGCTCTTGATATGCATGCAACACTAAGAAGAGAGGGAAGACAAGGCTGTGGTATTCATGGTTAATATTTACTTTCACATTTATATTATGGCATCTAAGTAGTAGATGCAAAGGCAGCTCTGCAAACGCAATGAAAGGCATACATAACAGCAAGTAACAAAAGAATAGTGGAGAACCTATCTGGATTTTTACCACAAAATTGTTAATGTGTTACTGCTGAATCACATATTGAGGCAGAGGAACTTCAGGCTTTAGACAAGTGTGTCAAAATTCTAAATACAAATGTACAGTCTATAGGCCTCAAACAAGAGCCATTAAGTTCAGCTTAACCTTAAAATTGCTATTCCTTTTAGTCATCTCTACCTATTTAGTTTTACATGAGTAGGAAGCACGTAATGTGACACTTGATTTTAAAAACTGCTCTAAGAATTGTATGAAACCACAGGAATACTGGGGAAAAAAAGATATTTCAAGGCAGCGTCATGGTGCAGATACTATCTAAGGAATTCAACATAGCTGAGAATAATTCAAAGTTTCCAGATCAAATATTACAAGAGGATTTTTTTTTAAATGTCATTCAGGTTGTATCTAAAAATTACGTTTGACATAAAATGATTATAGGTAGAAACAAATGATTCTGCAATGAAAAGATAAGTGTCTGACTATCAACAATGAGCTAAAATGCAGTAATTCTTTTCTCCGACAGCTTAATTTCAGAATTAGGTCCAAGGCTTCCTGTAGGTGAAACGATATGCTGGCTTTAAGTTTGATGAAGATAAATGCTTTCATTTTCCTAATTTTAGCATCATGTGTCAGTATGAGAAAATGTAAAGTGAATAAACAAATCCCTAAGTAATAATTAAGTATGCTATTGAAACTAAAACAGAGAGAATAGCAGCTTCAACCAGCTTCAAAGCTTTTCCTGTACTATAACCCTATATTCATTTTATTTACTCATGGAAACTCATAATGCAGTCCAGAGAAAGGACAATTACTTGCAACAAAATTTATGAGGAAAAAGAAGTTCCTAACTGATGATGCAACAGAGGCATTGTATTTTAGTGGACCAACATGAAACATTATAAAATTCTGCTACTGTTTGGGGTGGGGAAAACTCACTGAATTACTTAAAAAGAAACTAAGACATGGTTGAAGCAACATCAGCATTTTTATAATATTCCAGGTCCCATAATCATTACAGTCCTGAAATTAAATGTTTATCTTAGGAGGCAGGAGTTCACAGGTAAAGTACTATTTTCTTGTTATCATTTCACATTATTTTATGTGGACAACCCTTAATCATTGTCAATTTTTTTAATACTCACAAGACCATCAAAAATGTCCCTCTGATGCACATGAATAGTGATTAATGTCTCATATTTAACTCGTTCAACTGGACTAAGGTCTTTTGTTGTCGTATCTATCAACATGTTTAGAAGATCCAGGAAAAACTGGTTTGTCTTACGCATAACTTTTTTATCATGCTTGGCAAGAGTCAAAGCTTCTTCTGAGTCTCTTGTCCAAATCATTTGGATCCCCAACAACCCAACCTTAGGAAACACAAAAGTATATGCTTCATAATCTTTTCTCTTTTACCTAAAATGTACATTCACAGACACAGAAAAACTAAAGAAATTGTTCTCCTACAATATGTATAAAATTAATTTTCATGCATTCATACAGAGGTCATTCATCATATGCATTCGTTTTGTGTGTTGCAACTCCATCCATAAACACATACTTAAGTCCGCATTTCAATCTTGTAGATGCTGCCTACAGTGCATTGCTTATACAACAGTTTAATATAATTTACAGTATAAAAATACTATATGAAACAAATATACTTTATATAAGTGATAACTAACCAGTGAATAATTAGAGCTGAGATTTTTTTTTCCCCAGTAATTCAGTCTTTATTCCATCTCCAACAACATTCCTGATCACACGTGAAGCTTCTACTAAGAAAATAATTTTCCTTCAACATTACCCTCAGTTTCAAATCTTTACCAATATATAGCGTTATCCTGACTTTATGACCAAACATATAATTTTACTACTTTTCCTCCAGTAGCTGAGCATTAAGCTTGTAAAGAAATAGTGTTAACTTCATTACACTAGTTTATTGCATTCGACATTGTTTTTAAACAAGAGCTTTAGGGTAAGTTTTCTTCTTTTGGTTTCAGATATGTGAAACATAACTTAAAAGACTGAGGTGATTCAAATAAATTTAAATGCTAGCTTTGTATTTAACACTGGCTGCACCTTTGAATGCAAAGACAAGAAAAAACCTGATACACGTCTGTGAATAATTCTTCATTAATTTAACAATGATATTACCTGGGCTGGGTAAGAAGAAAGAAATTCAGTAATCTGGAAACTCTTTTCCTGGATGTCCACAGCTGCCTGGTGAATAACTCGATGGAGTGATAGCTGGGATTCCTTCAAGAGAGAACTGAGCCAAACTTCCACATTACCTTCAGCCATTACAGGTCTAGTCAGCTCTACAGTCTCACCCTCTCGTGAGCTAATTGACAATATACGATCATATATCTAATAAAAGCAAAAACATCTTGTGTTTATAGATATGTCTATCTTTACAATAATTCATATTTTTCTGCAATCACTCCATTAAACTTATATAGGTAAATATCAAATTATATCAACTTGTTCAATGAAATGTAAAAACTACTAAATCATTACTTTGCTATCCAGAAAGCCTGTAAACAAAACACTATCATGAACAAGGAGACAAACTCCAATATATTGACAATTCCTGAATTTCACTAAAGTTTCAATGGCAATCCTGTGCAATGTGCTCTAGGATGACTCTGCTTGTACAGGGAGGTTGGACCAGACCCATTGTGGTCCCTTCCAACCTGACCCATTCTGTGATTCTGTGACAAATTCCCAGTCACAATAAAGGAAACCTTCCCCCATTACTGGTGGGTTAACAACCTTAAAAAATTTACAGCCTTAGAATCAAAAATAATGGAAACAGAAAAGTTAAAGCACATGGGCAATCAAAGTAATTTCAAAGGCAAGGGGAAATAATTACATCCTTAGAAACCACATACATATAAGGGGGAAAAATGGTGCTATCTGTTCTTGCAAAGGGTATAAAAGAAGTGTTTTCAAACACTATATCTGAAGGCATAAGTAAGGACAACTCAGAAACAGGAGAGACACTAGATATACTTTTCCTTACAATGAAAAAATTGACAGAAAAGTACAAATACAGGCAACGTAAAGATATAAATAAGCTCATAAAGACTCAAAAGCTTATTTGAGAGGATGCCACAGAAAACAGTTCAGTACATGGGTGTTTTTTTCTGAAATTTAAGCACTGGTGCAAATTTTTGTTTTGCTGTTCTACATGAAATTTCACTATGAAATAAATGAAGATATGAAACTAAATCTTAAACAAAGAAAACCTACTCAGCATCAAATAGTTGATGAACATGGTAAAGCAGCTGAATGCCTTATGTAACCAAGTAGGTCTCTAATTTAGTAAGTATCCCACATTAACGGAAAGGAATGTAGCAGTGAGGTGTGGGCAGTACCTACCCTTTCATGGAACCTGACGGTTTTAATGTTGTCAAACACGTTCAGTAGATGTGCCTGGATATTGTGAGAGTTAGATGCCTGGCCAAGAATTTCTAAGAGAGCAGGATCTGACACAAAGAAGAATCGTGGAAATAGCAGTCGCTTTTTCTCCAGGTACCTGAATATTTAAAAAAATTGGTAGAGAAGCTGAGAGGGGGTATATGGTAAGTGATTTAGGTTAATTTATGGATCCTTTTCCTTTTTAAAAGTGGTATTTCTCACTTGGAATTATTCCAATTTTTAGCTGTAGCAATGACAATTTTTATCCATCATACATTCATATTAAGTATCTGCTTTAAAGCTACTCTCTTAGTATCAGAAATAATTTTGCAGAAAACTTTTACTATTTGCTCTAATCTAAATACCAGTAAAAAGAAAAGAAACTAAACTGAAATAAAATATTTTTACATGAGCTCTTTTATTTGCTATTTAGATCTCTCAAGATTAATTTCTCCCAGATCTGTGAAAAGTGTGAATGGGACACACAAATCTAGACTGCCTTCCGGATTGAAATTAGGGTGAAACAAGCTTTGGTTTCAACAGAGATAGACAGTGAGTGACACATTAGCCACAAATCAAATACTTAGGAGTGAGTTGGTAGAAATTGCTTTGGAGGTGCTGTATTATCCTGCTAATGTTTTTTCTCAGTTCAAGTGAATTCATAGTAGACTAAGAGCATAATTTTTGCAAAGTTCATGGGACAGTACTTGAGCTGCTCTTTCCCTGGTTACACAATGCACAACCATCTGGCCAAGAATGTAGTCTCATAGTAATCTTACCCTGAGAGCGATTTCTGACAGATTTCAAGCTGTTCCAGTAAATGTGGCAATAACTGTCCCATTATTTCATCTCCAACACAGCACTGAACAACATTGGGTGTTTCATGAGCTCGGGTCATGATCCTTACCCAGGACTTATCAATGTTAGAGAAAAGCTTTGCTTCCTGTTGAAACATGACAATGAACATGGAATGGAAGAAATGGAGGAAGGAAGAGAGAAGAGGGGAAAGGCACCTGCTTGCAGAACCAGTACCCAGCAATCTCAACAGCTATCTTCCCACTAGTAATAACATCTTCTAGAAATTTTTCAGCTTAGAAAAATACAATTCTTTCTGCTCACACAATAGAGCTTATTTTATACTAGGCTGTCAAGCCAGCTATGTACTTTGTGTTGCAATCATTTTTAGAGGAAAAAGACAGAAAACTCATTATAATTGTATTGAGTGCTTCAAATCTGAAGATTTTTCTCTAAAGCTAAAGTTCATTTTTTAATTTGAAAAGCCACGTAGGAAAGTTTAAGATAAGGATAACTAGGTAATATTATGCCAGTAGTAGGTACTACTAGACTAGGCTACTACTAGGCACAATGTTTAAATATATATTGATTAACAGCTTTACAATCTAGAAATAATAAGATCAAATAGCTCACACCATTCTATTATTCTTTCTCACACCATACCTTCCATTGGCACTGCTTACCTAATTTCCTAGAAAGACCAGTTTTGTTAAATAGGAAAAGAAATTAAGTTTATGTTACTGCATCAATTATGACATCACAGTGAAGTTTTATTCTTAAAATGTTGATAAGCAAACTGAAAAGGCATGTCTAGAAACCTTTGGAAGCTGCTTAGCTATGTCACCACCAATAAAAATAGCTTCTAAGTAAATCCACAAGTTCTGCACAGTCAGCCAGTTCTCAATTATATCTGTTGTATTGGAAAGATAGTGCACCCATTTCTGAATCTGCGTCTTGAAGGGTGTATTGTATCTACAATTAAAAAAAGAGGGGGAAAAAAAGACATTTCTTTATTTCAAGAAGAAAACAAGACTCTTGAAAAGCAGCATAGTACTCACAGGATGAGGAATAATTTTTTTGCCTGAAATTTTTCAAGCATAAAAACCCATAGTCAATTCATCTAATTGGCAGCTCTAAATCAAATCAGCTCCAACTTGTTTCTGTGTACACAAGGTGCATGGCACAGCTCTGATCCAACAAATGCTGAAGAAGATTGAGATTTCAATTTCACTCTAAGATAAAGTGGTTTCAAAAAGGGACCACACAACATCCTGAATGCTGTAAACTTACAGAGCTCCTGAACTCTCCTAAACTTCTGCTTTTGAGCATCTACCTGATGATCAGGTTATGTGTTCCTGATTTTATCTGTTTGTTTTGGCATGTGAAACCAGACCAACTGAAACTCTCTTTAACTGGGATTTTCAGCACCTTTGGCATAAGGCAATGACCTGTCACACAGGCAGAGTAGCAGTGCCTTTAATGCCAGTAGCATGCCTGCCATAACCAGACAGCATTCTCCCTTATTTCCCCACTTTCTTGCATCAATGAAGACTGCCCAGTGGTTTATTCAGGAAATATCAACTGCATCTACATGTTTTCAAAAGAACTTATTGGAGGGATACACTACATACAGTAAGAACTACCCCATGAACAGCTCAAGGGAAAGCACACTCTTGGGTTTTATTTAGATATTTATTTACCTTCTCTTCTGTGATAGATTTGTTCACTGTAACAAAACCTTTTGCTAATATTTTTATCTCTCCCCCATTCCCTCCATCCCTCTCCTGTTACCTGTTACTCATGAGAGAACCAAGAATCATCAAGCTGTCCTCCAGGGTAGCAATTGTTTCTGATGTGCTGTCACCTCTTAAAAGAAGTTCTCCACGAGTTTTAAAGTTTGTGAAGATAAACGTTTTGTTATCCCATTCAGCTATCACTTGTTTTAACTTCTGCTCAATGTCTCTTTCCTTCACAGCACTTATGCAGATATCCTTTTAGACAAACAGGATGCCAAAAACAAGCTATGAGTACTTCAAGTCCCTGGTATAGAAATCTAGCTCTTATTTCCTTTAACACTAGGTAAGGCCCATGAGCAACTATTTAGTGGAAAGATCTACAGATATGCAAACGCCATAGCTAATAATCTGTATACCACATCACAATTTAATCAACTCTGGGGGGAATAAAATAACAACTTAGTGATTACTGTTCGTATCTTTAATGTCACAAAGCAAGGCATCCTCACAAACTAACTCCTGGGCCAAACTGCATTATTTTTAAAAAATATGTGGTCACCAGAACATATTTGCACCATTATTTTATACAAAAACCTGAAGTGATAGTCCATTTTTCTGTTCTCTTTATAGAGATGTTTTGATTTCCTTCTTGCTACTATTAATCCTATATTATACAAGCAGATTGTTTGGTTTCATGCATCTATTTTTCTTCCTTCACAATACCTCTATTTCATCTTTATATCTTAATAGTGGAGCTTCCATTATATTCCTCAGTTTGAATGTTTCACTCTCCATGTCAAATCTGTGTTCAGTGAGATCTGTAATCTGCTTCCAATGCCGAGGCATCATTGCTTTACTTGACATGTGCTCAAGCAATGGGCAACATTCACTGAAGTCCTCTATGGTCTTCATTAGGTCAAAAAAAGGCTGCCATTCCTTTACAGCACGAGGGAGCTTACAGCACCTATGTTGAGATAAAGCAAGTTTTTCCAAAAAGTTCCAAATATTCTTTCTTTAAGGCCGCACTATATGGTTTTAACAGCAGAATACTTACCTTCTAAATTCAGGTTACCTGTAATCTGGAGCTTCTGTACGTGATTCTCTCTGTGAGAAAATCTGTTTCCAGTCTGTTTCAATGGCTGACAGCTGAGTAGGTACCTACAGGCTCCCCTTAACGAGTGTAGCTGCATAACTCTAATAACTCTGTGCAAGCTATTTTCAAAACCAGTTGAAACACTTTGCATCTTGATTTCATCTTTTGGTGAGAGTGATGCTATGTTCTGAATTCTAGAAAAACCCCGTTCCTCGTGGTTTAATTCTTTAAATTGTTTGATTCCTGGTTTGATGAAAAGGTCAGTTTCTTTGCATGCAATATAACCCATTTTGTAGAAAAACTATTCAGCAATTCACTAACTCGCCTTTGACACCTAGCATAAATCTGTCTCTCATTAATAATGATTCTACAAGGTGAAACTTTCCTTCATGAACAAAAGGAATAACAATTTTAACATATATTCCAAACTCATTTAAAAAGTTAGCAAAGAATCTGTCTCAGGAAAAATAATGCTCAACATTTAGAATCTAACCTTGTTTCTTGGTTTTATGATGCTGGTAATGGATATACTTTTCAATTTAAATTCACATTTTTCACGCCTCAATAAATAAATACATGGTCATAAACAGTTTTTGGTGCTAACAAATTATAATCCCATTCAAGAAATACTTTAGGCAACTTTAACACAGCAGCAGTTTCTCACCTATTTTGAAACTCCAGAAGTTCACTGTTAATTTTTTCAGTGTCTAATTCTGACCAAAGAATATCGTAGTAGCCACTGATTGTGTCAATGACACTGTTATATAGGTTATAGAGTTTCTGTAACAGATTCAGTTGCTTCTTTATTTCAAGCAGTTGAGGATACCGAGTAACTGGCAAACTGAAAAGGTCTTCTCCACCTGTACAAGTAATATATTTCCGAAAGAGATTATCACATCGGTTCTAAGAAAGAAAAAGAGAAAAATATTAAATAAAATTAAATAATTAAATATTGAAGCTCTGAAATTGTGATTAGAGCTGCATTAGACTAAAACCTAGGAAATAATAGAAAGATATAGAGAGACTATAACAGCTTACACTGTCAACAGTTTTGTCAACAATTTTCTTGAGAAAAGTAACTTTTAGCTAGCTTGGAGGCACATCTTTAGAAGCTGACAGGAAAACCATTTACTTCATGTGGCACAGTGACAGAACAATAAATGCTAAGATCATACTTGAAAGAGGTGAAACATGACACACAAAGTAAAATAAGGTGGATACAGCAAATTCTACCTCTCCAAGTATGCCATGCATATCTTTTACTGAATATTGAAATAGGAATTACTACCATTAAAGCAGCAAAGAAAAACCTAATTTAATTGTCAATTGCAATATAACTCAGGGAACATAGTAGGAAGTCAAACGAATAGCAGTATGGGAAAAGGAAAAGCATTAAAAGTCATAATTGCAGGAATAGATATTAATCATGACACAAAGATTTCAACAGGGAAAATTGTCAGTTTAATTGGAAACCTTTAATTCTATAGAGGGAAGAAAAAAAAAACAAAAACCAAAAAATAAACAATAATTAATGCAAGAATAGCCTATAGCCAAACTCACTAAACTTGTGCGAAGGCTTCCATCAGGATATTTGTATCTAGTAATCATTACTGATCATCTATGCAGCCTTTCTGTTAACTCCTAAAGTCTAGATTTAAACAGCACTCCTTGCAAATTTATAAAAAACTTCCAACTTAGCTGCTGCTAAGTTAAAACAGACTTTGGCAAATCAGTAACCCTATCTGTCAATGAAAATTCATTCAACTACTGAGATTCATTCTCAGAGCCTTTAGGTGTTAGCGCACTTGCAAAAGGTATTAAGCTATGTCTTAGAATTAACAGTACCTGGAATATAGTAAGTCTGTCACTGGCCTCCTGAGGTGTTAAACCAACCACCATTGGCCCATTCTAAAAGAAAAGAAAAATCAAAAAACAAAAACAAAACACACACACACACACAAAAAAAGTTCATTTAGAGGGTGAAAATAACCACAACATATTTCTAATAATCATTTTCTAAATGCTAACTTCAAACATTTTTGCAGCCTCCAGATCCCCTCACATCAGATAACAACTGAACCAAGAGATGATGGTTAACTTACTAGAACAAGCACTTTTTTTAAAAGTATTAAAAAAAAGAAAAGGTAGCTAATTGTCTTTTTAATGCAGAAATTTTTCATTACACTGTAAAAGCTAGGCAATCATAGCTCCTTTTTTGAGTAAAAGTCAGCATTACTTAAAAGATGATACAAGACTAGTTCAGCTTCATTCATTTACATTCTTACATACTTTTTCATTAGAGTTTAAGTAACTTGTGTATATATCCAGCTTCAGAAAACTCTTCTTACTTTTGAATATAATTTCTCATTAATCCTAGTCTTCACATTTGTTCATGCTATCTAGATGTTTTTCATAAACTTTTTAAATATCTCAACTTTTAATTTTTACATACTGATTACCAGCATTACATATTTCAGTCACATTAAAAACATTAACCAAAGCCTGCCATGCACTGAAACTCAACCATCCTAACAAGAATAAACCTACTCAACATAGAGGTCCGTCCCATCAATTAGTCAAATTCAAAATTCTTTCCAAGATCCCACTGCTCCTCAAAAATTTCTCTAATACAATAAAATATAAACACTTGCCTGATCATAATCTGAATAGAACTGGGCACAGTCTTCAGTAAAAGTCTTCACAGCACTAATAAGCTCTCCTCTGAAGTTTGGCTGCAAAGCAATGAGCTCATTCTGCACTTCATTTGCACGGATTAGCAGTTTTTCCCAAGTGTAGTGCAAAGTGTCCACCTTCTCTGTCTCTTCCTTGGCAACAAGTAGATCATATTTGTTCAACATAGCATAGGATTCCTGCCAGAAGGTTGGATCAAGATATATAAAATGGTAACTTCATTTAACTTTGTATACATACATGTATGTTAAACTTTTAAGAGCAGAGAACAATTTGTTAGAAAAAGAAACTCTGTTCTTTTTGCATAGCCATTATCAAAATCTGGCAAACCAATACCAAACTGGAAGAAACATAAGAATTTTATTTTCTCAGAGTATTGATTTCCACTTGCACCACCAACATGTGAACAGTCCACATACTGAAAGCCCTTACTGAAGTTTCACAAAAACACAACTGAAATTCACTTTCTGTAAATTAGCACAGGGTAGGGTGGCAATGAACCTGTGGCATAACAGGTTCATTTGAAAATTTTTGCATGATGTGAAATTATTTCCATTTATGTGTTCCAGTTTGATTAAATTGCAGGCAAATTGCAAAAATGGAAGTGTAACTATCTGTCTACCACCTCACTATGTGGAAAATATGTCAACCTCCCTTTTCAAAAATTGAAGCATCACTTCTTCTGCCTAGGGACTCGAGGCTCCTGCTTGCAGAACTGGAAGCTTATAATGAAATTATTCGCAATCAGGAATCATGAGCATGTCTTAGAAAAAATAATTCTACTGAAAAATCAATGGTGTATTCTGCCAAACTATAACATTCTTAAATAAATACTCTGGTCAGGAATGCACAGAAACAGTCACCATCTGTTTTTAATTCTGTCATTTGTCAGTTGTTCAGTAAATGCACTCTATCACATTAAATTCTTTTAGGAAGTTACTTGCTTTTTTTTATTTTAACTTATGGTATAGCTGATTAAAGCAATCAATCAATCTTGTATATTTACTCCTCTGTAGGCTTAGCTAAAAAAAAAATTAGGAATCTCATTCCTTTTCACACACAGGCTTCTTGAACAAAGTATGAAAAGATTTCTTGCGTTAATTATCTGTATTCTGATCTTCTGATCTCTTACCTACATCACTCAATTACTGCACTGTTCACAAAAGCACCTCTCACCTCAGCAAGTTTATGTTTGCCCAAATCAGAATTTCACAAAAAAGGGTTTACAGGAACTACAACAGGTCTGTCACTCAACATTCAACACATGTTAAATCATCCATTTTCAATGTGCACTGTTAAGTTTAACCCAGAAAATAACTGCTCTGTTGAAACAGTACCCATACATGCAACATTCCCACTAGCTACCTCAATGGGCCCAATTTGAGAGTCAATAGAGATCTGTAGTTCTCTGATCTCTTTTAAAGCTGACATGGCTATTCTGATATCATCCAGGTCCATGATGCTGCGATTTAACTTCTTGCCAGTTTCCTCTACAAAAGTCAAAATTTCTTCCATCTCCGTTCGGTACTTCTTATTGCAATGACACCCCAGCAAAGTCATCCAGGCTTTGATTTCTGATTTCAGTGCTAGCTTCAGATCAGCTAAAAACATTGAACAATTAATAGATATTGTAGATATTTTTTAAGATGCACTCTTCATCTTTTTTATTACATGTTCTCTTCAGTACCAGCTCTGGTTTTTCAGTCTAACTATTCACATAGAGATATGATGAAATTACAAAGACAGCTTGAAGTGGTTTATAAAATTGCTTGCAATTCACAATTGCTTTTCTCCTATTCTTCTCAGAATTTATCATCTTTTCTACTAGAAAGTTCATCTAAAAATGTTGAACAATTAAAAGATATTAGATATCATAAATATTTTTGAGGATGTACCTACTGGAGAGATGAGGCTTGTCTCCATACTGGTCATCTTGTTCGTATACTATTGTACAAATTTCTGCCCTATACATCACTAATTAATTGGTTAATATTCTCATCTAAGTCTAACATATTTTCAAAAATTATCTTTAAATAAATAATATGGGGAGGAAATTAGGAGTCTAATTATGAAAGCTGATGAAACAAAGTTCGATCATAGCATCAGTGGAACAAAATAACTGTGAAATACAAGGGAGTTCAGCTGTCTCACTGCATGCAGCCAGGCAAAGATAAAAATGACAAACTTAGCGTCTTACTCCCTTGAAATATGTACCCCAGGGAATCAGTGACAGAAGGACAAGCAAACATCTACCATCCACCCCATAAGCAAGCAGAGGAATCCAGGTGGAGCAATAAATTCCAGCTGAGCCTCACAGATATTCTCGTTAGTGTTTTGTTTGCATGCATTTGCAGCCAAAACAGCAAACAGCCCTTCTCTCTTTCTTTCTGCTTTCCATTTTAATCTAGTTCACCAATCCAAAACTAAGTCATATCTCTCCTTCCTATTGGAGTCAGAAAGTATATGTCTCTGGAGAGAAGCTGTACTCTACCTGTGTACAGTGCAATAGCTCCCACGCAGATGTACTCAGGCTCAGAATTGATTTTCAGGTCCAGGTCTCGGAAATGCAGAATTTCAGATTCAAATTGAGAGAGTAATGGGTTTCCCACCATCAATTTATCAATGGTTTCCTCCTTGTCCCTCTGCCATATATGGTGGTAGCAACTAAAATTCTCCAAAGCTGTAAAAACCTCCTGAAAGACATTTACAAGATAAAAGAAAGATTCTTACAAGATAAAAGAAAGATTCTCAGCATCACATGTATAGCATATTTTTTATTTCTTAGCAGTTGCTCATTAGAGTACACTACAAACTCCATAGTGGAGCAGGTTGAATCACCTCACTAAACAAAAGGCTGCTGTAAATTTATGCTAAAGTAAGTTCCATTAGTGATCACAAGTCATGCCAGAAACTGTATGTTAATCACATCCCATTTGTCAGATCAATTTAAACATTTAGCCATTAAGTGATTCTTCAGTCAATAAAATCATAGGAATCAGTGAAAAGTAAAATTTAAAACCAGGATACAGTATACTTGCCCTTCCCTGCCATTTATTGAGCCAGCAACTGGAACCTGAGCTCCAGGGACCAATGTAACAAGCACAATTCATTCTCAAGTAATGAAGCTATGAGACAATTTTTTTTAACATTAATTTCTACACTCATTTCAGGTCTTTTTGATTTGAATATCATTTAATAAGTGTGCAAGAGAATTATTTCTGGTTCTCAGGAGCTCAGAAAAATGTGAGAAAGTTAAATTAAAGATGACTGCTACGAGAGATAATCCACATCATGACTTGCAATAAATATAGTGCATGCAGGCATTAAAAGCTGGCTAAATCATAAAAGTTTACAATATTACAAAATATTGAGTAGTAAAGTACCATGGTAGCTATCCACCATTATCAACTGCCCAGCACCAGCCTGGTAGTTATGCTTTAGCACCGCTGAAGTTACAAGGCCTTGAGTCAAATATTTTCACATGGCAAGACTCTTAAAATGTCGTATCAACCCCAGAAGAAACTGATGCAGAGCTCCCTAATAAAATAACAGTTCTATACATACAGTTTACTAAAGAATGCATAGAATAAGTCAAAGAAGTTACTCATATCCTTTAAACTAAATCCTAACCTACACTAGCAAATCCTATGCAGCATTTTACAAATGTCAATCTGACAGACAGTTTTCTTCTAAAAACCTTCATAACCTCTACATAATGGGACAGAAACCATGCTGGCTTCATTAGCTACACACAACTTAACTATGCCTAGAGTTTTTTGTGATGTTTTAATTTATGCAATATTCAAAACCTCATTTGGAACAGAGTACACTTAATCCATGTTACACTTTGAAAGCATATTCAGCCACATTTCCAATACACCATCCTAAACTTTTTGTTATTACATTTAATCACAGCTTCAAATACCTACCCTTATTACCTAAGGATATTAAAAGTAATACATTAATGTCCCTTGAATAGTGATATTAAATTAATATCTCAGTTGTCTTACCCTTTTTGTAGAACTGATGGCACTGCTGAGTAAAGATACTAATTTAATAATTTCTTTGTTCTCTGAAACATTCTTGAAGTAGTTCTGGCTTTGCACTGGATCAGATGAACTGAGTGATGCTGCATCTGATACACTATCTATAAAAGTAGATTCAAATACAAAAGCAGGTTTAGGACAGACATACTGCTTAGGACTAGTAAATTCCTACAGACAAAAAACTGATTACTTATTTTTTTCAATAAGCATACATTTTAAAGTTAGGTACTCTTATTAATCAAAAAGGCAACTAGAAGTCAAGGAGAACAATGTAAAGTCATAAGCATCTCCATTTTAGGAAAATTGTTTCATCTAGGTACCCTGTCAGGTTTGGAACAAGTTCCACTCCAATCTTTCAATCAGAATCTTTCCTTTTCTCTTGCCCATCCACAAGGTTTTTCCTGTATAGTTCACCTAAGTGACTTACCTATATATCCGTATTTACTTATGTATCAGCATTGAGCATTGTTACTTGCTGAAATACCCCACAACTGACAATGTGAAATACAAATTAACATTAACTCTGAGAAGATGACCATGGCCAGTCCCCAAAAAGAAATAAAAGGAAGGTACATCAGTTAGCAAACATCCACAAATATAACATCTTTTTTTTTTTTTCATGTCTTGCCTCCAAAATTCTTAGTTTTGAAAGACTATTTTAACTTCTTAATCAATTCCAGTATTACTGTCCTATTTTAGGTGTATAAGAAGGAGCTAACCTAAAAAGACTCCAATGTATTTTTTAAGTACCTCAAGATACAATGCAGAACAATTAACTTGGCTTGATTTTAACCCACTTCAGAGAAGAAAAGCCTAGCAACCAAAGATACCCTCTTATGTTTCCTTGAACTCATGACTTCAATAACAATGTCTGATCACAAAACAGATTAATTACAACCCTTTTAGAAATTCTAGTCTATTCAGTCTTTCACACAATCCTCTCTATGCAAATATTGTGATTTATATAGACATTTCTATTCAATACCAGGTTTTGTGTAAGTTCAACTTACCCTTCTTAAAGGGTAAGCACAAGGTTTAAGATGCCATTTGAACGTGCCAAATAACAAACCATGCTGGCAAATCATGAAAGATTATTGTGTAGCAAAGGTGACTATAATTGTCCCCAATATATATGGTATAACCCAAACCAGTACAACACTTCAAGAAGCACAAAAAAATCCCCTTACTCAAATCTACACAAGGACTAATGGAAAACCTGGTTTCTAATGAGAAACAGATTTCTGCTCTGAGGCAGTTTAAAATCTATGAGGAAGTTTAAAATCTATCAAGTCTACTGTTTTTGATGTATTTTGTAATTAATATCTTCCAATACATTCTGTATAAGTCACATTTGACTAATATTCAAATTTCATTATGTCAAAGCTTATCATTACCATGGATGATTTTCTTTCCAGTCTCTTTCATTCCATCATCAGAATCGCTGTCTCTGCTCCCACACCACAACAGAACAACACTTCTTTCTAACACTTTCTTCTGAAGAGAGAGTAACATTTATTTTTTATTTGCAGCAGTTTTGCACCATTAGTTCTAAGTAAGGCTGTTAAAGACACTAACCTTGGATATTCTCTCCTTACTCCACTGTCGAACTCCTTTCATTACCTTCACAATGCAATCTACAGCTTTATTAAGTGTCTGCTGTACCTCATCCAAAGAGGGTGTCATGATGATATTAGGGATAGCTAGGTTAATATCAGTCCTAATTATAGGATGAGCACCTTTCTTCTGCTTAGAAGTACTTTGATTTTCTAAATAAAAGACATAAACAGAAAACAAAAACAAAACTAAAAGGTTGTTCCCATTTTTTTTTCAAGACATCAAAGTAGGTATTGTTTTGATATAAACAAATATATATACATATATATATCTCCTAGTGTAGACAATTGAGTGTAATTTCTGAAGGGAAAAAAGATTTCTGAGTAATTTATAAGATATACTGCTAAACTCTCTAGCAGCACAAGCAAAAACTGCCAAGCTATTTTTCTCCATGAAGCTCCTCTTCAGCTTGTTCTGTGCAACTAAATTCTCTTTAGCAGACAATTTTCTTATCTGGCTGGTACTCCCAGTCAGCATACTAAATTGGGCACAGAGCCTCCTTAGAGTCTCATAGTATTGCCTTTATTTTTGTTTCTTGAAGGCATGCAACAGTAAAAAACTTCAAGACAGTGTTCCATCACCATGTATGGAAATAGCTAAAGGCAATTAGTAAGAGAAAAAACACACCTCTATACCTTTTTCATGGAGTTTTATGTAAAAGCCAAGGTCAAACAGATCTTATCAAGTTACAAAAGCCTTAACTTTTCAAGTTAATAATTGATACCTTATAACCTAAATGAAAACTTACCAAGCTATCAAGGTCTTATTAAAACTTATCTATCACGTCTAGCTCCAAATATAATATCCAGCTTCAGAACAGTACAGGGAGTGCTAAGAGAAACAGCATTGTAATGACACTTCCTTACTGTCACAAGACAAAAAATGCCTTTAGAAATACAGAATGTTATCAATTGTAATTTAACAAGACAGCTTAATCAAACTCCCCTTTTTTTCCTCTCTTTTACTCTTGTGAGTGTTATTTATACAGTTAGGGGATATTACATTTACGTTTTTCTTTATATAGCCTAAGAGAGCAATGTACTGGAGTGCAGCCACCTAAGAAGTTGATGTTGGAAGATAAATGAATGCGCTTGCGGATGGTCTCCAGAGTGTTTCGAGTGACTTTCAAAAGAGCATCAATGTTACGATTATTGAAGTAAGAAAGCAGTTCATTGGCTTCTTCCTCCAACTTTTCTAAATCCATTCTCTTCCTCTTTGCTGTATGAGACAGGCCAATCCACATCTCACTGGAATTTTGTGAGGAAGCCAAGTTTTTTGGTCTTCTTTCCTCTTCTGTTGCTAAAACATCATAAATCTTGTTAGTTGACTTAAGGGAATTGAAAGTACAATAAAGCAACACCTCCACAGGTGTCTGAAATAATTTTAGAGCAGTGTGGAATTATTCATTTGTAATTTGAGCCTCAATGTAATAGGCCTTTTATTCCTATCTGCCTTCTTATTCAGTACAAACTGGCAGGATTATTATTCAAATTTTGATATTATTTTCTATTCTTTGCTTTGGAAGTCCTGTAATTACCAAGGCTACTAAGTACCTGCTTTTACAGCACTAACTTTTCAATCTGCAAGTTAGATAAATAATATTGGACTCTTTTGTAGATGATAAATGATTGTTAGATTATCCAGTATCCAGGCAAATTCAAAGTTTTTAGGCATTTGACCCTCTTCAGTACTTCAGCCACCTAAGCTGCAATAACCCCCCAACACATACCATAAGCACAAAAAAGAAACAAACACTAAGCAATATAATAAAATACAATATTCTTACCTGTATTTTTGACTTTTTTTTCACCAGTGGGTACAACCGACTTCTCATCTTCTTTACTGGCCTGTTCCTCACTGTCAAGTAACATGTTAATCAAATCATTAGCAGCGGCTTCCACCAGTGAGCTCTTTAGGCTTAAAGTCCGAGAACCTTTTATACAGAGCTCCTGTTATCAAATCAAAACAAAGATATGCTCTTATCTTCACAGTTCTCATGTCAATTTCACAGTAATAGCAGCCTTTATTACCACAAATGTCAAAGCCTAAGATTTGGGAAAAACCAGATCCATATACAACATAAATTTTTTGTTCCAAACTAAGGGTTGACAAGATGTCACAGATTTTTTTCAAAATTGCTTAGGCTTCTTTCTCAAATCACATGATTCAAACACAGTTAATATCATAAATCAATGTTTATAAAGCCTAGTTCCACTAAAAGGCTCCCAAAAGCAAGTGCCTCTTAATTTTCTTAACTTTCCAATGTAGATATGGGAGATTCAACACTTTTTTTAATCACTGTCATTTTACATTAATTGGCTGTGCCATAATGAGTGTTAGCCAATCATATTTCCCATTTACAGCTAAATAGAAAATAAAATCTATACAAGTTGTATTCATTATTAGAATAAATACAAAAATTCTCAACTGGAGCAAGAAGAAATCTAACATTGAAATTAAACAAAATTCAGAAACCTATTACATTATTGTGTATCTTTCTTCTCTAATACTTATGATAAAATCAATCACGTATGCTTCAGCTACCTACAATTTTTACCTATAATGGCCTTTTAATTTTTTTCTTCTTTGTTATCTTATATTTCATTCAGATTCAGCTTAATCAAACAGGGTTACCTTTGTTTAATTAGAAATCAATATTTGGCAGTATTGAGTCATTGAAAAGTTTAAGTAATTTCCAAATGTTAAGACATAATCCTTGGCCTTCCTAATGATTCTGTTGAGTTGAGAGAGAAGGCAGATCTGATTTGCAATATCACAGCAACCACTAAACAAAGTACTCTGGGATTTTTCCACTGGGTAATTATTGTTGTTGCAGCAATTTATTTAGAAACTTAAAGACACCTATTAGATGACAGAACTTATTTCTAGTCCCCTCTAATTAAAAATTACAATAAGCTTACAAACTGTTACTATTTTCATTGTACCCATAACTGGGGTTTGTATACAACTTATTCTGCTAACTCAAATCAATTGGCTGTTGTAATTGCTATGTGTGTAATTGCCATGCAGCAGTTCAAGTATTCAAGTTATCATACAGTGCAGAGAAGTTTTGGTGCTCATTCTCACATATTTTTACCTTAGTGAACATACATTTTAGTACCTGCCCAATCAGGAAGGCAGCAGCAGGATAAACAAAAAAAAACTATGGATTGTGAGGCTTAAAAACTACTACTCACTCCAAAAAATAGTATTTTAAATTTTACTCTGTATTTAACAACAAGGTGAGCTGTTTCAATGGCCAAAAGAGAAAAGGTCAAAGAGTTAAGAACACTAAGAAAATTAAAACTTTCATTTGTAATATTTATTGCCACAAGAGAAAAGGGATGGGGATTTTCTACAATCTTTATCAAACCAAAGTTTACATCAGGAGAAAACGCATTAGACATCATAACCTAAAATGCAAGAATACCTTACTATTGCCTCAGAAAATTATTCTGACATTCAATTTAATTATGACATTAATCAGCTTTCTAACCAACAATTTACATGTTTATGGTTAATTACCCTCAACATAAAAGTATTTTGATGGGGTGAAAGAAGGGGCTTTTCACTATCCTCAGGTAACTGCTGGAGAATTCCCTTATTTAAACAGGAACAATGACCCAAAAAAATACTATCACAGAGGTAAAATTTTTGAGTGATATGAAAGCATAAAATAGATATCATACACTATCTGGCTTGACATTGATAATGAATAGAAAAGAACATCTCAGCTCAGATCTCTTTGCATTCGGTACTTTTGCTCCTAAGGTGCCAGCCAAGGAAGTGGGGATTTTCATGTGTTTCCCATGCATGCTTCATTAATCCTGCATTCAGAATTTTTTATCTCATAAAAAAGAAAAATAACTTAATTCAAGGTCATCAATCTCTGTTTCATGAAACTTTTATCTACTAACTTTAGTCNGGGATTTTCATGTGTTTCCCATGCATGCTTCATAATTCTGCATTCAGAATTTTTTATCTCATAAAAAAGAAAAATAACTTAATTCAAGGTCATCAATCTCTGTTTCATGAAACTTTTATCTACTAACTTTAGTCTTTTGGAGAAATTCCTCACAGCTCAGTGGTTCATCTTCTGGCAACATACAGAGTGGCACTCTATTAATTTCTTGAAGGACAGCATCAATACGAAATTCAACCAAGTCATTCACTCGATCAAGCAATAACTCCAGCCCAGCTTTTGAAGAAAACAGAAGATTCAAGACAAGCTTAAAAGTTTGAAACAATAGCCTTTGCAGAGTTCTGTTTAAATTTTTACTTCAACTGTCATATTCAATTGTATATGAATTCTGCACCTTAACCAATATACTTCAAACATCTAAACTTTAATGGCGAGCTACACCACAGAAATCATAATTAACTTTTTGCATAACGCATGCTTGCCTAGCATATGCCATCTACAAGCTGAAGGATAACTATATAATACAAATGTAATCTATGTCATATAGCTTTTTATAAAATATAATCTATTTTATAAGTATATATCAGATTAACTTAAAGGACACATATTTTAAACTTGAAGACATTAACATTTAATTGAGGCCCAAGAATATTTCACCTTCTCCTGCAGCTTGAACTAGTTACAACTTGGAGAACATATTAGCAATAGAAGCTTTCAGCAAATAAAACCTCTATGCTTCAAACAAATGTTAGAAGCCAAACAATAGTTAACAGAAAACAATCACTTAAAATTCAAGTTTAATAGCAATCTGCTCTCAATGCTGAAGCTGAAATAGCAGCAAGGTGCCTGTTCCAGACTCAAACTACTTGTATTATTCAAAATTAAACAGAGAAAAATATCAGGCTAACATCCAAAATGCACTTTAATTTGCCATTTCAACTAAAGAAAATTTTCACTATAACTACGTAACACAATTTCAAGAAACAAAATCTGTTTTGTCTATTAATTAAGCTGAAGAAAAAAGAATTTGGTATCTGCAGAAAAAAAATACACATCTCAGTGCAACCTCGTGATAATCTTTCAAAAAGTCTACAAGCTCACCTGTTTTCTAAAGCTGTTGTCCCATACATGTATGCATTAAAGGGATTGATGTTAAAAAAAAATTAATATGAAATGCTATTGAGCAATGACAGTGCCAACTGAGTCACTGTATTATCCGCTGAGAAGTTGTTTTGTACATGAAAGAAACAAAAAAGCAGAACTAGGAAAAGTCTGAAACCTAAGAGCTCTTTTTAAAAGTAGCTATCATTCTTTAAATTCAGAATAGACTGGACCCTTTGAACAGTATTTAATGCTTGGTGTAATCCAAATTGCCTAACATGTATGTTAGCAAAAATCTGATGAATATTTGAGACAAAAAGAAGGTAGCATTTTAAAATGAAGGTTTCATGAAATACAGGACAGGTGAAAACTCCAATATCTTTCATATATAAATCAATTAAGTGCAAATCATGTAAAGAAATGTAATCTCATAAGATAACTTGTATTTGTATAGAACAAAATCCAGGCATTAAGGAAAGGAGGCAAGTGGCCTACCTAGCTTGTAAAAAACTGTATTAATGTATTTTTCAATATTCAAGGATGTCCAGTTCAGTAACATTAGACCTGGCTGGATAGCATCATCTACATTTACTAATCGAGGAGCCATCAGTTGTTCAAAAGGATGTTGTATTTTCAATTTAATTCTTCTGTATTCTGCCAGCATTACCTGAAATAAATAGAGAATTAAAACATTAGTTAATATAAACTGATTTGAACCTATTCATATACACATACTTATGATTACTTGAACTAACAAAATTCATCTGTTTGTACATTACTGAAATTCTTAAGAAGTTATAATTAATTGCTTGGGAAAGACGTTCATTATTTTTGGCAGAAGTTCACTATTTGTTGCTCTTTATATCTCTATATATATTTGTTGCTCTGTATGAAGTACTACTTCACACAGAAATCAATCTTTGATTGCACTGGTGCTGTGATGGAGTTAATTTCTTTTACAGTGGCTCACATGATGCCATGTTTTAGCTTTGTGACCACAACTGTGCTGCTAACACACCGATATTTTGGGTATTGCTAAACAATGCTTGCACAGCATTGAGTCCTTTCCTGCTTCTGACATTACCCTGCTGGTGACTGGGGACATACAAGATGCTGGGAAGGAATGCAGCCAGGACCCAAACTGATTAATGGGATCTCATACCTATGGCATCATGCTTAAAAGTAAAAGATGGGGAAAGAAGGAAGGAGGGGGACACTCAGAGCTACAGTGTTTGTCTTCCCAAGTAGCTGTGATACTGCCTTGTTTTCCCGGGATGGTTAAACACCAGTCAGCTGATGTGAAGTAGTAAATTATTTCCTTATTTTTCTGTCCTTGTGCATGCAGTTTCTGCCTTCCCGATTAAATTGTCTTTGTCTCAGCTCACATGTCTTCTATTTTAACCTTCAGATTCTCTCCCCCATTCCAAGAAGGGGTGTAAGGGAGCAACTGTGTGATTTGTGGCTGCCTCCTGGCTTAAACCACATGACAGAAAAAGTTTGCAAATTTCAGTCTGTAAATGTGTGTTACAGAAGACAAAAAGCCCAAGGAAAAAAATACACCTAAATGAACTTTCCAGCAATTCTCATAAGATCAGCCTTACCAGAACTTTAATATACTATTTGCTTTCTAAAGCCTCTTTAACCTGCTAATCTAGTTTCACATGTTTGACAATAATATGACTTAAAGTCATAAAGACGTTATGACATGATTTTTTATTTTATTTTTTTTCATTTCAGAATCAAGTAGTCCTTTAAAGCTATAGGTTTCTGGACATCTATCTTTGAATCACCATCTTGTGTCATTAAGATTCTTGTCTGTTCATAGGCAGATAAAATGACCCAAAGGATTTAAAAGACAAGAGAAAGGGAAGTTTTGGCTCCTCTTTTTTAAATTATTCCACAGACATCTGTGTAAAACACCAGTGCTGAAAAAAAAGCTGCTACTTGCTGTGTGCTTTACACTTTAAGGTAGACTACCTCTGCCTCCCTCCCAGCTATGCTCTCAAAACAAATTCTGTCCAATGTTGACTTCGTTATTGGATGAGAGATAAATCCCTTATCACTGAGAAAGCAAGAACATCATGAGGCATCTTGTAAGCCTCCTTTCCTCCCCATCCTCATCTCTGTCCCAAACTCTGCAGAGCTTCCCCAAACGCATGCATCTACGAAGCAACTTCACAAAAAACATAAAGCCAAGAATTTTTTTTTTTTTCAAGTGCCTCAAGACAGTCATACAAATAGAAAATTAGATTTGCAAATATTTTCTTAGTGCATAATTTTTGATCTTCATTTTTCCTCTTCCACATGTATAGAACCCAGGCATCTTAAAGTAAACTACACATATATAAAATAACTGAAGTAAACCCACATGCAAATTGTTGACAATCTTCTTGTACCAGTCTCTCTGCTGTTGCATAACACTTGCAAATGGTGGAATTTCAAGGCACATGTAAGCCATGCAATCTGCTTCTCTGATTAAAGTTAATATTTCAGGGTCAAAATTCACAAATAATTCTCCTGTTTCTGGAGCTTTTACCAAGAGAGCTGCTTGAAGTCCTCTTTTAGTTAATTCAATCTGCAGGAAATAAAGTCATCATTCCTGATCAGACAAGCCACTACAACAAAATACTTTGGTTTGTATATAAATATTACTTTGGCAGATACTAAAATCAAATACTGCTGACAAAGATATATATGGTATATGAATCCAAAACAAAAATTTATTAACACAATCTGTAGGTACCCAAACACTTAACAATCAAATTGCTATTTATCCAACAGATATCTTTCTGTTGGGTCTTGGATGTTATAAGATGCATCCCACAGTCCAAAATCAAATTAGCACCATAGATTTTCTTGCTTCAACCATCTTCATCTTAAACCTCATCTCCTTAGATCTTATTGCACATTCTGCAAGAAGGCTGCACAAAACCTCCTCAATGAATTAAAGTATTCTTGGATAACGTCTTCATATATTTTTTGAATAAAATTATCCCCATTTCTCCTTTCGCTTGTTTTCCAATACCTAACAAATACACCACATTCCAATCTTAACGGCACTGCTAATTATATCCAACCTCTGGGCAAATATTTTAAAATACTAAAATTAAAGTTTATTATACTTTTTTTTTTTAAATCCTTAAAAGGAAAGCCTAATCGCACAATTGGTTTAACTGCCTTATTTAAATATTAGAAGACCATTTATTCTCTATGTGATTAGAAGGGAGAGCATTCCTTAGACCACCACACACTGAAAATTTGGCTTACATCAGGAAGCAATCGTGCCTTAGGCAGGCAAATTTTTCCTACATTAAAAACTTTGCTGCTGTTCCTCTTTTCCATCTCTCCTTTTGTTGAAGTAATTTTATTGTTCTTTATTCACTCCTTAAATTTCATGTACCACATTACATTGAGATGGAGTATATTTCTAGGCAATAGTCTCATAACCCACAAATATCTTTCAGTGTGCTTTTTTCTTTTTTTGTGGAACACAGAGAAAATTTGCCTATCAATGTCTAAAATATAATGGAGTATACTGCTTGCTTCAGCAATATCATGTACTATCAAGACATTTTACACATCCTTTTTCAAGTAATCATCTAATGAATTTTTGCCAATGAAGTTGTCATGCTCTACCCACTATCATCAGTCTTCAAAAAAAAAAAAAAAAAAAAAAAAAAAAAAAAAAAAAAAAGCAAAACTGTCTTAAATAGAAGCTGTTCTTTGTCCTGTAAAATTCAACAGCAAATCTTACTGCACTCACTTTTGAGCTTCATACTCATTATTCCCACTATCAATTCTTTCTTTCCCATTTATGTTTTCTTTTCATGCAGTTTTCAGCATCAGGGTAACTGGTAATGGAAATTGGTACTGGAAATAATGTGTGCATTGAAGGTAATGGTAATAAGGGGTACATTGAAGGCACAAATATTGCACTGCCAAAGAATTACAATAACTTTTAATCTTCCAGGTAATCTATCATTTTAATATGTCCAAGTTGAACATCATTTGCTATAGCAAAAAAATAACAGCCTTAAATCTTATACTATTAAAAAAAATAACTGGATTAATACGATAGTAACCATCCAGTAACAAACAGGAAAAAGAGGGGGAAACATGTTCGGAAATATCAGAAAGTGACACTAAAGCTTAACATTTATATTGTACAGAGGAATAAAAACCAATAGGAGGTACATCCCTATTTGTGTTCTATTTGTATTCCCCACAGGACACTTGTCCCGTCTCGCGTTTCTTTTGTTCAGGAGTAGAGCAGGAGCTCCACCTTGTGTTCTGTGACACTCTGTGTCCACACCCGTGTGCATTTCTTGCCTCAAGAGACGGGACTACTGAGCAGTAGTCACATTTTTTTTGCCATACCTGGTAGACAAGTGCATGATGTTAAAGTGGATGTACTTTTCATGTGTTTTCAAGGCATACGTGTATGTTTCAAAATTTGAAATTTTGTTCAAATCCACCTCCCTTTGTGTGCACCTAATGGGTATAAAGTTGGAGCGGGCTCAGTAAGTTTATATAGCTGCCAAGTGTGATTTGACTCTGCTACAGAAGAAACCTGACAGGCTGTTTTAGCACAGATCAGAATCAGATCACAGATCATTCACACCTAATTAAGGAAGGCACCAGCTCAGAGGAGATGCCTGTCCTGTTACAGTTATTTTACAAAAGATGAAAGGTGAATGTACTTGACTGCTCCATCAAGGTATGGCATATGTCAGAAAATCTGATCACTGAATCATAGAGCCAAAGGGGACAGATGTAGCCCCACAGGAAGCATATATTCTCCTTAGTCTTTACAGATGAGACAGTGAAGTGAAAATTATCGTCAGCATAGTTAGAATGATGCAGGTATCCAACCTGGTACTGGAATCAAAACAGAAACTGAGTCCAAGATAAAACACTAAACAAATGCAGAAGGCTTCCTGAAGCATTGCAATTCCTTCCATTAAATATGAGGGATACACACCAGCTCTCTGCGAAGAGCACATGAAAACAAATATGACCTTCCCAAGTTAGCAGAATAAGCATTGAAGTTAAAGACTTTTCTAAGTGCAACAGCAGTTTTCACTACTGCCTGGGAGCAGGACAAACTATAGACAGGTTAATGGTGCCAAATTTGGATCTGATGTACCTGAAACATAACCTGTAATGAAACAGTCGAGGTACTACTTTTCAGGTTCCTTGATGCCAAACTTGCACTCAACACCCGATTAATCATCAATAATATATATCCAGCACCAGAATCAAGAAAATCTGAATACAACATCTTATATGTGCTCTAATATTGCAATCTTTTCTCCTGGCTTAATATAGCAAATTGACACAAACACTCCCACTTACAGTACCAGAAAATGAACTCTGATGATTCTTTAAACTACATTTCACAGTGCACAACAAATGCAAGCATGAGAGAGGAAGGAAGAGTCAGGAAATATTAATACATTCAGACTGGAGAAAAGGCAGCTGGTACCTCTGGTCCCAGACCTGATGTAAGACTACCTTTGAGAAGACTGATGTTTGTCAACACCAGACATTTCCACATTGTACAAAAGCTGGGCCTGAGTTCCAAAAATAACAGGCAGATGCACTGATTAGTGTGACACCACCCTCAAAACCATAATCTGGAGATTCTGATTCTTCATTTTCAGCTTTGTAAGGCTGAGGCCAACTTTTCTATAATGTGCTCTTTGACAAGGCAACAAAGAAACTGCAGGTAAAAAAACATGCCAAAATGATAGTAGTAACTCGCAGAGATTTCAAGGCTTTAAAGTAGCCCCTACAGAAGCCATCTGATAATATAACGTTGGTCAGAGGTTCTATGTACAAAACCCAAGAGGGCAAAATGAGTCAAATGAGATTTAGAATTTAAGGTAAACCATGTTCTCTGAAGAATATTCAGGCTACAAAATGTTCTGCCTGTAAGGCCCCAAACAACTTGTTTGATGAGACACTTAGAAGGGCTTATGGTTGTTCACGTACACAGAGTAAGACACGCAGGAGAAACACCGACCAGATATTCTCAAGAGATCAAAACAACAAAAAAGACTTTACTGGCAACTTCAGGAAATCAGAGAAGTTTGGCAAAAGGTTTAGTACCATATTCAATCAACATTAAACACTTACCTAAGCATTAAGTTGGCCCGTTCAACTTTGCAAAATCTAAGCCCACTTGATTTTTAAGTTACTCAAAAAATTCCAAGGAAGGAGAATTAGAATAAGAAAGACAAAGAGAGAAAGACAGAAAATATATAGAAAAACATACATATAGCTATCAACTTCTGGTTTCCAGTAGTGTTCAGATAGAAATTCCATGAGGAGGTGGGGTCAAGACATCTAATAGCCACATGGTCAGCCTTAAATACCCCTTGGCCTTCCTGGGCCCTTCCCTCAGGTGGGACTTCTGGTCATTTGGCCACTCAGGAGCTGTAACAGGGGCTCCAGAGGTGGGTGTGGAGCAGGGCCTTCAGTGTGCCAGGAATTGGCAGCCACTACAGGGTTGGAATACAGGCTCTAGGGGTGGGGTGTGGGACAGTGCACTGCCTCACCAGGGTAAAGCCCAACCTGCCGCTTCCCCCAAACACATGCATCCCAAAATGGTCAATAGGAAATTAAATTACTTTGTACTGGGTCTGACTGGGTTAATTTTCTCTGACTGGATTCAATTTTCATCATAGCAGCTTGTGTGGTGCCATCAGATTTGTTATCAAAACAAAGCTGATAACACACTAATGTTTCAGCTGAACAGTTTCAGCTTTCACAGCATCAAGGCCTTCTCTTGTTCTCACTCTGTCCACGCAGTGAATAGATTGGGGGTTGGGAGTGGGGACAAAGGGTGCAAAAGAGGCTGCAAAGGGACAAAACCAGGCAGATGTTGTGGAATAACAAAAGGATGTTACAAAATAAGCAAAGGGATATTCCACACCCTAGATCGTCATGCTCAGCAACAAAAAGGGAAAGGTAGCGGTTGAAAGAGTTAGCCACCCTTCGATCTGGAATTGGGTAGACATTGACCCATGGCAAGTGGCGAGAGATTGCCTCTGCAGCACTTTCTTTTCCTTCGTTCTTCCCCTGCATCTCCTTCACTAACTAAACAACTTATCTTGACCCACAAGTTTTCTTGCTTTTGCTTTTCCTTTCCTCTTCCCTGTCTCACTGGGGGTACGTGGGGGCAAGTCAATGAGCATTTGTGTGGTTCTTAGCTACCTATAAGGGTTAACCCACATGAGGCTCAAAGCCCACTTGTGCACTGAGTATGCTATTATCTGTTCAGACTGGATGCTTTTTAAATGTACATTTACAGAGTGTACCCATGGATTATGACTAAAAACAAAATGTATTGTATTGTCCAGAGCAGAGGAAACCTTTGTGTCTGCTTTCACCTTAAACTAATCAGCTGACAAAACTCCTCTACCCACACATGATGATCATGCACCAGAGTCAGAAGAATATGGCAGACTGAGGGGCAGCTAAACCTACCACTGGGTATTCGTTATATATTTCTGTAAGAAATATTTTTCTTTCTATGTTATAATGGTCTTTCAGTTGTTCCTAAATTCAGCTACAGTACTACAGGCCTCTTTTTTGTTTTTGACAGGAACATTTCTTATAAAGTATTTTTTCTTATCCATCCCTCACTTAAGAGTCATCATAAGTCTATAGTTTTGCTACTAACCAAGGATTCAACCATTTTTTAATTTTAAATCAGCTGGTTTACCTGCTGAAGCCATTCCCTGTGGTAGATCACCTCAAATTTCATAAGAACTTTTGCTACTTTGTTGTAGTTGCGGATTATATGCCTGCCATCCCGTGTTTGCAGAACTGCCGGGTGTCTCTGGAAAGTCTCCATGGGCTCCTTGATCCTATGGAATAGATGGCGTGCCCACAAGATTTTACCAGCTATTGGAGGCAGATTACGAGCCAGTGGAGGGTCCTTCTTGTGCTTAGTGTAGATCTTACAGATGGTTTCTATGTCATGGCCGTAGTTTTGAAATATTTTCTGATACTTTTCATCAATGCCAAGATTCGGGATTTGCAATCTACTTAGAAAAATAATAATCATTAAAAAATTCCCTCAACACTACTGAAATCTTTCTAATGCATTGTCAGAAAATACAGTCTTTCCAGATTCCTTTGCATGCTTTAGAAAATAACTACTTTAGCAGCAGTTTTCAGCTTGAACAAATGCTGTCACAACCTGATTCCAAGCAACCAAGATTTAGACCAGACGATAAAAGTTTCCAAGTAAGCCTACACATTTTCTGTTTTGTCAGTGTTTTCAAACACTGGGCTGAAATTATGTGCAGCAAACTGTAACCAATTCACCACTAGCTGTCTATTCCATTAAACTGATTATAATAAGAAAACTGACAGAATAAAGAGTGAGGCTGTTTTGCAACAATGTTAATTTATAAAGACAAATTTCACTGTTTCCTAATAAAAGCATTTTACTCTCTTCCAACTGCACTGTGGTAACAAATTAATGTCATTGTTCGAGCACAAAGCTAAGGCAAATGTGCTAAGAGACAAAGTATTCCTGCACTTAAGCTGATTTTGAAAGATGAAGTTCAAAGTCTACTTATATTTTCAGTTTGCTGATACAAAAAACACGGCTTTTATTCATTCAAACTACCAAGAAGACAACTCTTAAGAGAGCTGAACAGTCGAGTGAGAAAAGGTTGAGTTGGTTTTGTTTGTATTTAAGAAAATGCCTCCTGCTCTGCTCCACCCCTCCCTTCGCCCTGCCCTTTCCACCATCCTCAATGTCTTAGCTCCACAGCCTGGCAGAGTTTTAGCAATCTAAATAGGACATATTACCTTTCAAATTTCTGCAACATACGCAGTGCCCTTTCAGTGTTCAGAATTCTTTCAAAGGTAATGTCCATGAAACTCCTTAATTGATCCTGAAGAAGAGTAAATTCTACATCAGAGAAGTCCATAAGGCACACACCTCAAATATACCAGGTATTATTTGACAGGATTTATCATGCAATATATTTGAAGATAATTTGTTTATGTGAAACTAATCTCAGTAAGTATTATTTTTCCCTTTCTTCCTTCCCACAATAATTAAACAAAACACAGCTAACTTTCAAGGCATATTCTTTCCAAGTTCCCCCTGTAGCTGTGTAACCAACAAAAGCTTTTGTACCCTCCAATATTTCACCATGCTGAGAGGCCTCAAAGAGTGCTTGCTTGCCTCTTTGGCACCCAAAGCAAGACAAGCATTTTTATTTTTCTTTTTTTTTTTTCTGCAGATACCCTTTCCTTTCACCAACTTGTGATTTCGGAACTATGGGAAGTTAATTATCTGACTTAATTGTACTGCGTTCCAATTCACTCAATTAAATCACCCATTTTTGTGTTATTCTTGCTATCATACAGTAATGAAATATCCTTTTGTTGGAGGCCCTCAGTGGTCTATTCCATGAAACTGGTCAGAAAGATAAGAAATGGACATTTTAAAGTGGAAATATATTAGAATAACTTTTCAATTTCATAATACAAACTTCAAGATTTGTATCATTTTTTGGTGGTAACTCAGAAGATAGCAAGGTTCATCAGTAAACCAAATTCTTATTTGTATCATAAAACCTACATGAAGATCATTTATGTCTCTGCAAAACTCTTCATAGTCTTGGTCAAAATCAGTCTTCCGTTGATCCAAGAAATCATAATGCTTATTCTTCATGTTGTCAACAGTGCCCTAAACAGTTTCACAGAAAAAGAAAACTATTAGCAAAAGATGTCTTACCAAAAAGACTTACCACACCATCTATTTAGCACAACAGGCTGTGCACACTCACATTTTACCTTTGCTATTAGTTCCCAGTACTTGTTGAGCAATATAAGCAAACCACTTAAATGAAATATTTGAAGGAATTAAGTTGGTGTAACGTCCATTTGAATTTCCTTTATATTATTTATTTCTGTTTTAAGTCAATTAGAACTGACAGAAAATTCAGACTCTTGCTTTTTATCAATGACATTTGTTACTCATTAAACATCGGTCATGCAGATGTTCATTTTTATTCAAATCAAAGTTCAACATAGAAATATATTTTCACATTATTATTTTCCATGTCCTTTTAAAAATTGATGCCATATATAAACAGACTTTTCAAAATTCACAGTAAAATGCAACACATCACCAGCCCACAACTTAGTATTTCTGGCTTCTCTTACACATCTGCTGTCCACTCACGTGAAAGTACATCCTAATCGGCATCTCCCTTGAGCTGTACACACAGATAAAGGATTTCTAACGATAAACTACTGTTCAACATCCTAATAGTTTACTACAGTACAACTATGAAGTTCAGCGTATTTTCAGCTCAGCTGACTTCCACCATTTTATTGTAAGTCAACTGGACTTCACTTTCATTGCATTGCTGTAAATAAAAATTCCATCTTTTCCTCCAACAACAAACAAATCCTAGATAGGGACTAGGTGTTAAAGCATAAAAAACAGCAAAGTAGTAAATTCCTACTGTAAAAAATTTTCCAAGTCATATAATCAGTCACATAACTACAGCTGCGGTCTGTGTCAAATATTTCAGTACCTCAATTTTGTCATTGTTAAAAAGAAGTGTAATCACTTCTCTGCCCTATATATAAACTATCCAGAATCTTCCATGTTGCATTTTTACCCAAACATGTATAAGTCCTCATCTCCAAACGCAATTGGCTGTACAAGTGTTGAGTCTCGCACTAAGTTCTTATTTAAGGACTTGGGTGTTGCAATGGATAATGAGGTGTACCTGTATAGTTTGCATCACAGCCTGGGCTAAGGGTCACAGGCAGCTTTTCAAACACAAATGCCCCAAACAAATTAGATTCCTGTGTTCCAGCCGACCAAAATAGTACCTTCCTTGCATGATCTGAAAATTCTCAGCAACCTGGGTTGCTGAGAAGCCTGGTGGCAGAGCTTTGGAGAGCAGCTCTTGGAAGCAAAATTTAGAGCTGTCCACACCTGTTCTTCCCACATGGAAGCATCTTGGACCAAGCTATCCTTCCAGCTGCACCCTTGCTAACTCTCAGAAGACTGTAGAAGAGAACAAAGCGGAAAACTCGCTACGGTGAAGAATGTATTCAAGGAATCAAAATCCCAGACTGCAAGAGGGAGTAAATTGGACCAGGAAGGACCATGGAATGCTCACATTTTACACTACAGTTATTTCACTAAAGCAAACTGATTGACTCCTGACCATAACAAAAAAGTAAAGGACAGAGTAAAGCAAACTGGAATGACATATCTGCCTGTATGGTCGCTGTATCATATGTGATCTCAAAAAGCAAAGTCCACACATTGAATACTTCTGATTTATTTTAATATTCGCAAGTGTCATAATTATGAAACTGCACTAAGAAAGTTATGCAATAAAGAAAGCTAAGTCATGCTCAGTAAAAGCAGGGAAGACTCCATTTGGTGGAAAAGAAAGTTATCTGGGAAAGAATGAAGGAAAATAACATGATTTAAAATATTTATATTCTCAGAAGTTCTCCTTGTTTTTCAAGTCCCATTTTCACTAAAAAAAAAAATTAAAAAAATCAAAGGATCAGGAAAGAAAACTGCATAGTAATATTAACAAGCAAAATGGCACTCATAGCTAGCCCAACATTTGTAGAGACAGAAATTTTTCACTTCTCACTTTTTTCTGATTGTAGCAGAAAACCATGCTCCAATTACTCCTGTTACAAGTTCCCCACTTTGGAGCTTTTTTCAATCAACTTTGACTTTAGCATATTTTTTTCACATGTCCTCTTGCATATTTTCCTTCATCTTGTCAGCTCATTTCCCACATAATCACATATTTACATTACTATTACCCAGTAATTTTAGTACAATTTAAGAGTTAATTTTTCTCTCGATAAACAGTTTTCTAATTTTCGTAATTCTCTTTTAAAGTTCAAGTTAGACTGACACAATATGCAAAATTTACTATGTACCTGATATTTTGTGATCATTCCTTCCAATCCCTCTATCTTAGATTCCTGTAGAACTGAATAGGTTTTCATAGTATTGAAAACATCTATTATCTTTACCAGGCGACGATGAAAATTTTCAAATTTTCCAAATATATACATCTCACTAAAATCAAACTGCCTTTCAGCTGGATTTTGTTCCAAGTTCTCTTTTATCTTGTGGAAGCAATTTTGATACTCCTTAAAGAATTTAAAAGAAGAATGTCAAGCATATAACAAAAGACACGGTCTTTAGCTAGAACAAAATTTAAATGGACAGGTATTATTGTAACTTGATAGTAAGTCAAAGTTTCATCAATAAACAATCATGAACACTATAAAGACAGTAACACAACTTGCCTCTGAACACTAACCCAGCACATCATTACAGGATTACACACTTCATCAAATGACTGAACTGCACACATATGTACTTGTACATATCCTTAGCTAGCGTGAAATTCTGTTCCCTCCATTTCATAGCAGGGCTTGATAGGTTTACTGAATAACCAAGATGAGAATCCAGATTCCAGAGAATGAAAATGTTTGCATGTTGAGCAGTTTTACTGAATAATCATGGTTCAAAAATTGCTTTCAAGAACAAAACCTATTCTGAAGTTTTAATGCTCTTTCATAGCAGCTTCCACTTTTCATTCTGCACTCATAACTGGGCACAAACCTTACTCCAAATATGTTAAATTCTTCCCAAAGGCAGAGTACATAGTCAACAGATTTGTTTGAAATGGTTTCTTTCAACAGTAGTTTTCCTTATAATATGGTGTTCATTCTTTTTATCACATTAATGTATGAATAGCCCCACTTGCAGATAACATTACAAAAGGGACCAGATTTTCCTAAACTGTTGGTGATTCAAATTGTAAGTTTTAATCGATTGAATTTCTGAAAGCTTCTAGAACTACTAAAACTCAAACAAAAACCTAATCTTTCAAAATATTTTCATGCAGCAACTGGACAATTTGATGTATCTTTCTCGGAAAATACAAATCTGGTGCTCATTGCTGATGGTAAGATGTCATAAAAATTCACACTAATTTGTGCTAGAACTATGCAAGATTTGTTGCTTCAGGATAGGATAAAGCTCTAGTCTTCCAAGCACAATGAAAAAAAGTAATAATGGAGAAAACCTATATGAAGCTTCCAGTGCTGTTCAGGGAGGTTACCAAAGACAGAGTCAGGCTCTTCACAGTAACCACATGGACAGAAGCCAAGAGGCAAAGGGCATAAATTGAAATGGATGAGGCTCTGACTGGATGTAAGGAGAGAATCCTTCATCCCAAGGACAGTCAAACAGGCTGCCCAAAAAGCCTGTGCAATCTCTCCATCCTTGGAGAACTTCAAGGCAGGACTGGATAAAGGACTGGGAAACCAAGTTTGATCTCACAGCTGCCCCTGCTTTGGCTTTGAGCAGAACATTGAACTAGATACCTGCTGAGGACCCTTCCAAGCTGAATTATCCTATAATACTATGCTTTAAAGGGG
>VZTX01014915.1:215174-250753 GCA_013400915.1 Pardalotus punctatus
GCGAAGCGAAGAGGGGGGGGGGGAAAGCAAAAATAAAAATAAAATTTAAAAATTATCACAGAATTGTATTCACAAAAATAAAGACTATCTTCCTAAAAAGTCTAAGCAAACTGAACAGCTGAATTTTTCTCAGCTCACTAAATTGCCCTTTTAAAATTTATAGCTTGTCCACACTTCTTTGGAATATATTCAGCTCAGTAACTCTCCTTGTTTTAATTTCTATTGCATATCCCTCCACATCATGTGAGAAGAAACTACCTAGAGAAACACACGCATGCAAATCCAAGCAATTCTTTTACAACAAGCATAGCTAAGCTAGACTAAGCATCAAAATTCTGTTTCTAGAAGATCAACAGACAACAGACTAAATTCCTTGTTAGCTCTAGTATGAACATTCCAGTTCCAAAGGATATTTTTCAGTTGCTTCATTTTTCTTCACCATAACAGTGTTTTCTCATATAAAATAAAATTTTTCTGGTCCTGTCTTCCTAAATATCACCTTATAATCTGTTTTCCATGTGTTCTTCCCACCTACCTGTTTAAGTCTGATAGCTGCTTGTAGCTTTTCCATAACTCTCTCCTCCGGCTGATTCCAGATGGTGGCTGTATAGTTGTTTGAAATGTAAGATTTACATGCTATGATCATCTGATTGGTCACCTAAAAGCAGTTTTAATTTTGTGAAAAAAAACAGCATTTCAAGACAAATCAGGTCTTGCTATTCTCTCAATCTCATCCCATTCCTCTGACTCCACAGGCCTAAAGCCTGACAAATAGCAACACCAAATACCAGCCACATCAATAGATTATTCTCCTCGCAATATCCAGACTCCAGAACATGACATAATGAAAATTGTGTTAACTATGCTCATCCTAAACCTAAACATCTTGTACCAACCTTGAAATAGCATTGAGGTCTACAAAGTCATAAGACTAGGTAAAATGAAGAGCCCATGAGACTAAAAATGTTAAAGAATACCTATTCTTGTCCTTCCAACTCCATTTCTTTCTTTATGCAAACATATGGAGGTTTAAGGGCAATGTGAATTTATGTACTTGGTTCTATAAATAAAAACATTCATAACAGTTACTCCTAACAAAAATTACTCTATTCACACTAGGGGTGAGATTTAAGTCTAAAAACGTTCCTACAACTCCAAATTACAGGCAGTAGAATAAGTCCTAAATTTGAAGTAGTTTATCACTATTTTCAATTATGTATAAATTCAAAAAGCAGCATTAAAGTGACTGAAATGCTGCCTCTCCAATTGCTTGGGTCCTTTTCTCTTGCACTCAAGGAACAACATAGAAAACCATCTGGGGAGACTTCCCTTTCTGATGAGCACCAACCTTCACAAACAGTAAGGAGATCTTTTCAGAAGTGTTGTAATACTGAGAGATACTCTGAATCATTTTAATTGCATTTATGAGTCCTGGAATAGCATCAAGCATGGACACCTGGAAAGAAACACACAGTCTGAACTCTGCTCAGTACCTCTGTTACCACACATTAGCACAACATTTAAGTAGTGAATGCCAAGAGCATTATGAATATGGTCTTCAGAATAGTTTGGTCCCTGTCTACCTGGGATTCTCCCGCAGAGCTGCCAGACCTACATCATCCCCAGACTCTACAATTTAATTTTGGGGAAAAATTTTCACTAGAGTCTTGGCTGGAAGAATTCAGATCAGTGAGTGAAATTTGGTAGAAGAAAAGGCCTCTCCAAAAGAACCCCTTTTTCACAGAAAGTATGTTTATACGCTCAGTTGCTAAACCAGATGTAAGCTTGCATGTAAAGAGAACCCCTTTACCAGTTGGAGAGAGGAGGAAGAGAAAGGGGGATAGAAGGGGTGAAGCTGAGCCTGCTGGTGCAGAGACATGGTTTCAATTTCTGATTTTGTTTGTCGGTACCCAAATGTATTTTCACTGTCAATAAAGACATTTTTCCCCAAGTTGAGTCTGTTTTGCCCATGATTATAATAAGTTAATGATGTCCCTGACTTGGAAAAATCTATGAGCTTTTTCATACTATATTCTCATCCCATCCTGTTGAGGATGAGAATTGAAAGAATGCTTGATGCACAGCCAAGGTTAACCCATCACAGCCATTTTAATTCTCCATACCCCTTGTGGTTTTCAGTAAGTTTTTTATACAAGAGAAATGCCTTTTACTAAAAACTTTTTTTAAAAGCATCATTTCAAATGCGTAGCAGTCCTGTCACCAACCCGTAAATGGGCAAGACAAAGATTTTGCAGACAGCTCTTCATCATATCTATATTTCCAAAACAATGACAGTTCTACTCTTTTGACAAATTCATTCTCAAAATTGTACAGGTAAATATCAGTAAGGGAAAGGCTTCACAGTCCATACCTCTATGCCTTTCATGCCAAGTGCTACACCATCTCAAAACTAAACATCTCCAAAGTGGGCATCACTTTCTCCCTGTTGAAAACCCACAGTGGAAGCACAAAGCAGGCCAGTTCAACAGACCTTGCACAGTGCCAGTAGCAAGCATAGTCATTTTTATTCTGTTTTTATGGGTACCATGCCAAACTTTCAATAGAGAAACTCAAATAGGAGATTGGAAACACTGAAAGAACACACTGTTACAATATCACCCAGTAAATAGAAACAAACATGGTTGCCCAGAGCACTGTTTGGAAGCAATTTGGTTTTGGGAAAACTTTCAGGGGAGTGAGAGGAAGCTAGAACGGGTCAAAGTTTTGAGTCTTCACTGGTACTAGTCACATTTCTTTGACTAGCAAGACATATACAGTCAGTTGCAAAACCAGATTTAATAAAAGCAATCATCTGCCACTTATTTTAGAAGATAATGGGAGAGGGAGACTCTTTCCTCCAATCCTGTACTTTAGTGTGGCTGGTTTTGTTTCCTACTTGTTATGGTTGCATCATCCAATTCATTTTCATACTATGCTATGAGAAGATGACTTGTAATTACATCTTAATATTTGCATAATCCTATTTATCTTCTCCCAACCCAAGAAGCTGAAAATTGCACTAAAAATGTTAGTCTAACCATGACCTGGTCACCAACACAAAGACGAAAGACCAACCTTTTTCTTTAGCATAGCACTAGGTTTGCTTTTTTTTCCCTCTTTTTTTTTTTTTATCATAAGGAATTCACTTTCTCCGATAGCACAGAATCCAGTTTCTTCATCATATCAAAAGCTTTACAGATACTATGGTATGAAAATAACAGGTGCTTTATTTTGTAGCAAGAAATTCCCATTAAGCCACTTTTACCACAACTGCACAAAATCTCAGACTGGAGTTCCATATGTAAAATTTTCTCTGTTTCATTTCCAAACCAATCCTACAGAAAATATTCACATCGCTTCTCCCAAGACATTTATGTTAAGAATTTAAAAGTTCTGCTTACGGGATCACTATTGTATAACGGGTCATAATATTTTTCCAGAGAATATAGATACTTCACATTATCTTTAGCTTCATTTGCTGCGTCTGTGATGCGAATATCCAATGCTCGCCACTTCTAAGAATAGAAAGTTGAAAAAAAAAAATTAAAGCCATGCATTTCAGAAAAAAATGTTTTGAGATAATTTTGTTTTGTCATTAGCTTTTAATCACATTTAAAAGCACAGATCTGTTACTTCAGAGTTATGATTGTTCAGCCAAGATGATGTCCTTGGGTTGCTTCAGTAACTTGACTGTGAACACACATTTAGTTTAGACCATTCAGCTAAACGAGTTATGTCAGGTAGTGTCCAGTCAAGCTGCTGGAAAATATATGAATGGTGGATGTATAAATATGTATTTGTTCCACATCTCATTTTGATGAGACAGGATTTTTGTTTTATTTACTTATTTTTCTGTTGGTGATGGGACTTTAAATTTGTTATGTCAATGTAAGGAGTTATGATCCCACAAACAACTATGACAGGCACTGTAACAACATAAAAAAGAGGCTTTAAAAAATGGGGGGATTGATGGTTTTTGTCATTAAATATCTAGTTCATTAATTCAATATTCTGATTTAATAACAAACTTTTCAAATATTTTTAAGTATTAATTTCTCTTGAACCATGTGGGTGCAGTACATTATCAGCCTTTAGACTGAGGGGATTCCCAGTCTTTTTCAATAAATCGAACTAGATTTAACCTTTACCTACTCAAGCTAAAAAACAGGGAAGAAGAAACAAAACAAAAGAAAGATGTTTCAATATTTTCCCCACCAGCATTGTTACATATATCATCAAAATGAGCTAGGGTATAAAGAGAATTTCTACTCTTTATATCTGTCATAATTTAAAATAAAAACCTTCAACAGTTTGGATTTAGCAGCAGTGAGTACTCCAAGCACTGCCTTCATATCTGGGCTCCTCAGCTGCTCCACAAGGTAGCTGAATTTTGACAATTTCTTTTTCCAATAATCAAGCTCTGCTCGTGGTCCAAGGTCATCAGCTTCTTTTCTCAACTGGTCATTTTCTGCAAGAACCTTTTATAATATAGTAATGTTAGTGAGTAATGCTAATATTTTTTATCTGCAGAAGTAGCATAGATTAATTCTACATTTAACACCTAGTATTAACCTCTCCTGATAAATTACCTAACTTAGCCTCCACCTCACAGAAGAGATTTAATTTTGGTTGGCCCTTTTATTTCCAAATTAAAGAAGAGGTACTGTTCCTTCTGTTCCAAGAGCACTGTTACAGACAGTTATACTTTCTGCAAATAACCTGCAAAGCGTGTTTCAAAGTACAAATGTGACCACAGAGAGTACTGCTCACTCAATTACTGTCTTCTTTTTGTTTTCATTAAATCCACTGGGAACCACTGACTGTTTTGTACTTTAAAAGTAAGTGATTATCAAAGACAAGGGACTAAGCTCCCCAGACTTATCCCCTATTTACTAGCAGATGGAAAAAGATCTCAATAATATTCTCATTGAGAAGTAAAAGCACAAAAAGCATAGCAACAGTACTTAAAAATAGAGATTGAACTCATCTAAATTTATAGAAAATTAGCTATAATACCAACGTGATTAAACTCATCTGCAAAGATGCAGATGTTTTCATATTTCTCATTTGTCCAGCGTACCTGTTCAACTTGTTTGGTCCATTCTTTCATGCAGATTTCAATTTTTTCAAGAGCATCTATTCTGTTAGCAACCATCAGGTAATCTGAAGGTCCTCTTAGATTTTTCAGATCATATGCTTCACATTTCTTCAAGCTAACCTAAAACACAATTTAGAAAAGAAAAAAAAAAAAAAAGGCTGAAAGTTCATGACAAATAATCCAGGAACTTTGAATAGTAAGTGGTTGCCCTGCTTGGAGTATCTCACTTTCTATTCCCAGTTAAGTCTAAATTAAACTGGTTTGAGCCAGAGCTGGACTCCAGAATCTGGAAAATTCACCAGGCAGGCAGCTGTACCGTCATGCCCTTTCCTTCACAAAAGCTGAGTAGAAACCAAAAGTTAAAGCAACCATTTTGTCATACATTAATTGCTCCCTGTTTAAGAGTGACCACAGCCATTAGAGAAACAAGAAGTTAACAGCTCTAAAGAACTGGCCCTAAAATAAAGAGAACAAAAACACCTACAGAACTGTTAAAACCACAGACCAAAGTAGAACAAGTTACTGATGACAACAAAAGTGTTGGGTTTTACTCCAGTTTAACAAAAGCAATGTTTATGAGTAATCTACAACAGTAGTTAACTCAAAAGCTCCAGAGCTAGAGACATTTTACATCTATCTCACTTCCTATTTGCCATGTGAACATACTACCTTCTCCAACAGACTTTGCTGAGTTCCGGATAGGACACCAACAAATGCTTCAAGGGCACGAAGGAAGTCCTGCTTAATACTGGAAACTTGTTGAGGTTCAACCCAGCCACGGTCCATAGTCTGTAAGGCTGGAATGAAGATTTTTGATAGCAACTGCTCAACACTTTTTAATAAGCCATCTCGACCTATATCCATCATACTAAAATTTACTTCCTGTAAAAAAAAACACAACACAAGAAATGTTTCACCAATAAAAATCTTTGTTATATACAATTTATACATACACTCTCAAAGGTAAAATAATTTTTGTTTTTCTAATGAATTTTCTATAATTTATTAAAATTTAACACATTATTTAGGTATTGACTAATTACTGTCATTCCTGATTGTCTTATATTTTCTTCCTTAGCATCATTTTTTCATATCAATGATATATTTCAAGTTGCTGCCAAACATAATATCTATTTTTCTACTCCCCTTCTTTTTTGTCCTGTTTCATTTAGTCCATCTGTGTCCTTTTACTCATTTCTCCATGTCAAGAGCTGTCAAATTATATCTTGATAGCAAATACCCCAAGGTGAAACCAAATTTTAAACATGATTATGTACAGAGTCGAGCAGTCATTGACTTACCTGGTAGATATTCTCAGTTGTGATGGGTTTAGAAAGACTAGATCTAATGAAGAAAATGCATACACCAGTCAGAGCAACTTCTTTTCCCTCTGTCACAAATACTTTAAGTTTCTTCTTCTTGGTCAAATGAGAATTCATTCCTGTTCCTGGAAGGCCAAAGTGCTCTACAGATTCAAACAAAAGAAGCAGTTAAGACCCACTGATTATTAATTCAAAGAAAAGTTTTCTACACAAACAATTCAGTCATTATTTGTGCATCTCTACGTCCCAGTATCCTGGAGGCACCTCATGGAACTATCCACAGAAAGTATGCAGCAGAGTTTTCATGGCACAGTAAGAACTATTTAATCTAGTTTTGCCATTCTTGCATCAAAAGCCTTTCATTTCTATTCATTTACTTGTTTTCCTACTCCTAAATAATGGTTCAGGCTCAAGGTCCTTTTATACAGTTCTATCATGCAGTTGTAGATAATGCCCTATTGCTTGAAAAAGAAAAATAAAAGAAAAATCAGAAATTGTACTGATGTAGTTTAGTTTAAAGAAGCTATTATGAACTGTCTTTCCTTAAAAACATGTGGACATAGGGGGGGAAAAAAATAAATGGGGTGCTTCTGAAAACAAGGAGAAAGAGGCCACAGCAGATTCTTTGAGGGAAAAGCAAACAAACAAATAAGGGAGCTACAAGGGACTTCCTTGTCCTTTCTTCTTCCCCCAACATGAATATAGTGTTCCCATGTTCAGGCTATTGTCAACACTTATAAAGGGTCACTAAGAAGAAGTGGCATCTTCAGGGGAAAAAATATTTCTCTTAAATATGGTTTTGGTCACATTACTTCTTTATTACTAGCTTTTTAATATTATCTCAGAGTAAAATTGCATGCATACACATCTGAGTGAGGCACTACAACAATAAAAAGGTAAAAAAATGAATTGTTGACACCAGCAGCTAAAGGACAACATCCAAAAAGTGACAGATCCCTCTGCGCATTTTTTTCTTACAGGTACATGACCATCTGCCCCAGGGATCCCTGTTTTGGATCAGGTGGACACCATAAGTTCCATCCCCACCCTTCTGTTCTTATCATCTTTCCCCTTTCCTTTTACATCACAGCTCTGAAGAAGTCTCCTTTTCATATACCTCAAAATTAGAACAAGGGCTCTGTCACCAGCAAAAGACCTAATTCTGGAAATGTTATTAATTTGATTTATTGCATGCCAATAAAACTTGCACTATTTTTGTACTGCAGTAATTACAGAGGCAAGACCAGCTACAGTCATCCAAGTTTTCAGGGCATTCACACAATTTGTGGAGGTGAAGTAGGTAGTATAACCTGCAGTCTCTTTAGAAAAGATGTACTATTACTGAAAAGGGTGCTAGAAGTCTTTAAGATGCACATTAGTAGTGATATTCAAAACATTGCAAGACACCAAACTTTTAAATGACACCTTAGGACTCTGAAGTACATCTTCCTGAACTCACAGATACAGTCTCCTGCTCTGCAGGGACACAAAATGTCCTGTAGGCTCCTCCCTTCATGGGATCATCTTCTGCCCTAACAGAAGTGTTTGTTGATCCACATCAGGGTCAGAAAACCAGCTTGTATATGAGGTTGGCTGTAGTAAGTGCCCTTGCCAAGAAGGTGCATGTAATGCCACAAAAATTCCCTTAAATTTACTGATTAATAGCCACCACAACAACTGAGATTTTTGCTTTGACAGGCCGTGAACCACAGCTAAACAATCAGCAGAGATAATTCTTTTACAAACTTCATTCCCCCTAAAAATGGAAAATGTAGAGCAGAAGTTTTACACTCTGATAATATTACAAGTAACTATACTTACAGCTGTGGACAAAGTCAGTCTCCAACCCAGTCACTTAACCCCCACTGTTTTCTCCATTACAACCATTTTTTTTTAACTTTTTTTTTTCCTGCAGTGTATATGATATTTTAGGGACATTTACTTATTCACCCAGTGCACACCTTGCTGTGAATTTGGGTTTTGTTTGTGTTTTTTTGTGCTGCTTTCCATATTGCCTACATTTAGCACCACACCCCAAAAGGCTACCACAATCATACCACACTGTAGAGTGATCTGATTGCCTTGGGGGTGGGCAAGGGCAACTCTCATTAGATTCCTAGGCTCTGACCCTTGCCTCACATTCTCTCTTTGTCATACTTTCACCACTTTTTCTTAGGCATGTTAAAACTTGCTCATCAGATGTCTAAATTAGTGGCTGGGTTTCTATTTTCATTTAACTGTATTTGTGTGTGCCCTGATGCTTTTTTTATTAAAGTTGCTTAGATTATATTAAACAGTCTTTTCATCCCTTCTAGGTATACACACATATACTGAAAATACAGGAAATATAAATATGTATTTGTACCTCCATCTAGGTAAATGGTTACCTATGTATAAACATTTATACAGAAATACATAGCTATGTTTACAAGGCTGTTCATGTACATCCAGGCTAATATAGTGAGAGGTGAGCTCCCACCAACCAGTCACAGGCCCTGAGAGGTCACAAAGCAGTGTGTCTCAACAGCAGCAGCACTGGAGGCTCTGGGAGAGAAGCCACGGGCAAAGGGAGGATGTCCTTGTAACAGGGATCCCAAAGAACCTCCAGGGTGAGAAGCAGGATTCCCCCAGAAATGTGGAATATTGGGGCACTGGGTAAAGGAGTGTGCGCAGGAGGGATTTCTGGGGTAACACCCCTTCTACCCATAAAGCTGACTTAATGAAGGCATTTGTCATGTAACAGGACCACCTAGACAGATGGTCATGAGCTAAGAAATGTGGATGGCTTCTAGGGCCAGCTGGTAGTATGACTGGAGGGGAGGGGGAAGAGCACCTGTCACTGCTCACCTTGTGTGAAAGTCATCTTTTAATGATCAAAAAACAGTCCCCAGCCCCACAGGCAAGAGCTGCTGAGCTCAGAAGAAGTACCTTGATGCTTCATACTAGCAATATGCAGAAGTGCACTAATAAGCTTTGGTAACTTCATCAATCCACATTTCATGAGCAGGGATCAGTTCCTCAGTATGACCAAACCAGACTTGCTTTAAGCCCCAGTTTATAACGACTTGACTATTTGCTTTTTCCTTGCACATTTGCTCAGCACAGCTATAACATGTTACAGGAGAACATAAGTTGCTTTACCTGTATCCGTTACCTCCACGTCTTGATAGTAGAACATCAGATGGCGCAGACCTCCGGGGGCCAGGAATCTGTCAATGCGCTCTACCTGTTTGAAATCATGTTGAGATCATAATACATCATTGATTTGATTCACATCACAGCAAGAGAGGAAGCCTTTATTTATTTATTTATAAGCATCAGGACAATTTCACAGTTCTCCATCAACTCAAAGCCACCATCAAACACCACTGAAGTGTGTATTGGTAGTGCAGTCCACAAATATCATGTATAGGCCATACAGGCTGAGGAAAAACTGAATTGCTTTACGCTAGTATGGTGATCCATGTCTCAGCACTTGAAAGCCTGGCCTCATCCATTATTTTTCTATATCTGAGTCACTCTTTCATGTAGTCCCTAACTACATAGCTATCTTTAGCAGAAAAGACTCCTTCTACTTCATCTTCAGAAACATTAACTGGTACCATTTTTGCTTCCTAGTGCAGAAAAAAGGCTAAAAGATCACCAGAAGCAGGAACAAAGCCACAATTATCCCTTTTCCATTAATAATAAACCTCAGTTAACACCAAGATAACAAACTGTTATTCCAGAAAATCTTGGCTGAGCCCTCCAAGATGAGGTCAAACCAACTATTACACTTTTCTCTTTCCGAGTATAGCAACTGCCAGTATTTTCCTCATCTGACAGCTATTCTCAGGCAGTACAGTTTGCCAGGAAACCCACTGAGAGATAGAATGCACAAAGGCTGAAACAAATTCTGCTTTTTAATGCACATGACAGTGTTCTGCACAGCTTATTTGCTATCACATGAAGTCACAGAAATTCTGGAAGGGACATCTGGGAGATCTTGAGGTCAGACTCCTGTATCACCAACTCCAGCTCAGATCATCTAGAGCTTTTCCTGGATGGGGTCTCAAAAACCAAGGACAGAAATTCCACAACTGACTTGAAGTAACCTATTCCCATGCTGCATTACCCTCCTGGTGAAGAAGGGTCCCTTGGTGGCCACTTTGCAAGATGTGGTTTTGTCTTTGGAGTTATCATCAGCAACCACAGAGCATAGTTCAACTCTGTCATCTTTGTAACTACTCTTCAAGCAACTGCAGGCTACAGTTTGCCACTCAACCTCTTCTTCTCCCTCATCTCATATTTCCCATGCCCTGTGTCCCTCTCTTTCTCGCTGATCTTCCATTGGACTTTCTTCAGCTTCTCAACAATATTAGCACTGAAATGGGAATGCATAAATTGAAGGCAGACAGATGGAAAAAGAATACAAGAGAAAAAAAAAAAAACCCAAACACAACAATGTTTACTTTAGTGTCAGGAAGTAGAATAAAAGATCTCCTCCTGTCTACCTGGGTTTTTTAAAAAGTGATATTTTTTCAATATCTCAATATATGAATTTGTAGCTGTTTAGCCCCTCCATTAGCCCTCGTGCAGTCAGTTAGATCACATAAGTAATTCTATTTTGTGAATTAGTTTCTACCTATTTTAATTTGTTAAACTAGATCACAATGTAGTCTCACAAACGCTGGTGGCAGCCTTACAGAAACAACGATGCACAACCCGCTGTGAACAGGACTCTTGAATCTATATGTGCTGTATACTCAAGGATTGGAAGATTTTACACTGCAGCTCCACTATGAATACAGTCAGATGTTTTACCATATTATCTATAACCACTGGAAAGGAGAAATTATAATCAATTTAAAAATCAAGACCATTCAGATAGGTCCTGGGATTAAGGACACTTTTGCTTAGCTTAATCAAAAAATGCTGAAAAATAATTTTCCAAAGAGAAGACTTGAGTAATTTCAGACATGAAGTCTGACAACTATCTCACCAAGTATTTATTAGTAATATTAGTTCCAAAGTATCAACTTCACTTAAAAATTCATCAGATTACCTGGTGACCATCAAGAATATCATCTTCTACTTCTGTTTTGTCCCGATTCACACAAGAGGCAACAGTATCCAGTAAGTAATCATGCCTGCCATCCAGACGAGCACGCTTAGCCTCCCTCTCTTCCCTGAGCTTTTGCTGTTATAAAACACAAAGTGGACAATGAAAAATTCACAATCTAATTTGAAGACAAAAATAAAGAAAGCTTTAAATTTTATTTTAAAAAGTAAAGGCTATTACATTCTTCCACACTTGTGATTTATGTTTTTATGGCACTCAAATGAAAATTTTAGAAGCGGCCTTTGTTGTAGTTTTACAGTTTATTTCTGGTGTTCTATTTTCAGGTTTATCACAACCTTTCTATCATAAATAATGTTATACAGAAGGCTAATTTGTTGAAAGGCTTTGTAGGGAAGAAAAAAAAAAAGTATTTTACATGTACAGCTCCATTATTCTGCAAGTTATGTTGAACACCCCAAGTCCTTTGTCTCAGCTTTTCAGTCTAGTCACGTATGACCACCAAGTCAAGACAGGATTCTGACTGATCTTTGTTATTCATGGAAGATATTGTAAGCATTGTCTAATAAAGACAGATGCTGCTGGAGGAAGCCAGGGTTTTATACATTATCTCTTTAATATAATGAGAAGTAAAACAAACCACAAGCCTTAAGGTACACAAGTGTTTACAAATGTGCTTAACTATAGCTATTATACCATCCTTCAAGCAGTAAGCCTACTCTTCTAATTAAATTGAATTCCCATATGTAACACACCTCATTACATTATAGACAAAATAGCCTTCTGGAATAGTTACTGGTATTATTGTGCTTGTGGATTACAAGATTCAATATCATTTCATTTTCAAAAGAAATTTAGAATAATGTTTCATTGGTGGTAAATTCAATCCTTATTTCCCTGGTGATTAGCAGAAAACTAGTAACTTTATAAAGTATGCATAAGTGATTTATCCACAAGCTTCTGCAGAGCCAAAAGGACCTCCATAATATACTTTATACCCTTATGTAAATATCTTTCCTACTTTCTGGAGGAATTTTGAAATACTTGGTAAACTTGTAACTACTACCATGCCTTCATAAACACTGAATGCATTAGAAATATTTCTCCATATAAAAGACAAACATAGAAATGCTATTCTTTACACAGATATGTCTGAAGAACACAGTAGCAGATTAATTTGTACATGTACTTTATGCTACTTTACCTCTCTCATACCCTAACATGGTCTCCAGGCTCCTGAAAGTGAAGTGTCATCACAGGATTGGCCTTTCCTACATGTCTTCAAATGAGACTAGAAATTCTCCTCCTAGTTAGATATGCAAAAAGCCACCATTTTGTCTGAATCAGCTTCATTCACACTAAATGATAACACTAGAATCCTCAGAACTATTGTTCCAGTAATTTGAACACAACTGATATGACATCTTTAACGAAAAAAAAAAAAAAAAAAAAAAAGAAAAAAAAAAAAGAAATATAACCAATACTCGAACAATTAGTTTCTATTTAATACAGCAAGAAGCCTTTTATTTTACCTAAACTATGGAGAGACTACTTTTGTACTCTGCTTGTGTTTCCAGCATGGAGCTCCACATATTTTGCTATACAAGACTTACACTGGTTGTTAGTCAGCAATTCCACCTATACAGATACTCTAGACACATTTGTAGCCTCCATTTCCTCTACAAGTTGCTGCTTGTGTACACTAAAATTATGAGCACCTTCTGAAACTGAGCAATCATGCCCCAATGTTTGTTTCTGGTTTTTAAAATTTTTAATTGCTGTGTCTCAAGCCCTATAACAAATAAATATACAAGCTATTGTGCACAACCATTCATACAGCATTGGGCAATATTTGATGTCTAAGTCTAGTAACAAGAGTATGTATTAAGATATCACAAAACTTTAAAAGTGTAATTAACTTATATTACTTAATGAACCATACCTAAAGAAACAGGAAACTATTAACTAAATGGTAAAGCTATAGTTTTATGAAGATTAAGACACTGACTTGTATTTATAACATCTCACTACTGGAAGGCATTTGCAGTGATACGTTGTATATCTCTACAACTAATGCAAGTTCCACATATATTTTCCTGATAGTTGCGGCAATGCAATGCAAGAACCCTCAATGCAATTCAAGCTGTCATGCTTCTATATTTTGATGAGTTACAATTTCTGCAAACTTCCTCCCCAAATGAAGCATTGCTCAATCACAAACTTGCACATTAGTTGTTACAGTCATTAGGAGACACTTTTGCCTCACTTTTTGGATTAGGTTGTATGCAGAAAAGTAGAAGAAACCTAACTTTAGTGCTTTCAATAACAAGTCATTAATTTATATATTTAAAAACACTAAGAAGCTACACTGGAAACTGTCTTGCAGTCATACTTCTGAGGTTCCATTTGCACGCTACTAGAAGAATAAATTTTTAGGATATTATTTACTTAGGATTAGGAATCTCAGAGAATCACTTACAAGAAAATGTTGAGTTTTCTACCTCTCATTCTTTCCTTTCCCCTTTAGCAACCCTCACATCTCACTTCAAACCAGCATTATCATGGCCTAGGAGTTTTTGTCATTTTATATCCTGCAGGATTCACTACAGAAGTACATAGGCCTAAACAACAACTCTACAAAGAATTTCCCAAGAACAGGCAGCTCTATTTAATTCAAAATTTCATAGAACACTGAAAGAGTAAGATTTGAAAATGGAAGGATGCTGAAACATGCATGCTATCATTTATGTAGGTAAGAGAGAAATTGCTGTTACATGCAGCAACACCTACATGCAAACCTGAAAAGTATCAGTAGCATCTCCGATCAAGGTTATGCATAAAAGCCTCTTCCTAATGCCCCATGATGCGGGAGGATTCAGAAGGAGCAGTGTTTACAAGAGATAAACACTGTCTCAAATATCCAGAATAATTGTCCAAGTTTTTTTATGGTACAGCTTCACCTTAGATTTTCATGTACAGAACAACACAGGTAACACAGCCAAATTTAGTTTTGGGTTTCTTTTACAGCTCGTGGTTATGAAGGTAAGAATGGTCATATGACATAGTTCCACTACAGATGAAGGCCCAAAGTGAAACTAATTAACTGAAAAGTCCTTTTTTGATGGTTTGTCCAGTTATAACAGGTAAATTGTTTTATGTTATGTAAAACCTTAAAATTCCTTATACCTAAATACTAACAATTTGGCACAAGAAACTAATTTCAATAGACATCTTCTCCTGAAGAAGAAAAGGAAGAGATTCCTAAATCTATCTTCACATCTACTGAAACCCATAAGCATCTCACCATCATTCTGAAGAAACAAAGGGAGACTAATTTAAACTTTAAAAGAAGTTTCCTAGCTGCTACAAAGTATATATATTTAAGCAGCAGGTACTAAAAAAGCACAAGTCAGAGATTCCAGGGGTTCTTTCTCTGAAACAACGGGCTCAGAAACCAGCTATTGACTATTGCCAGCTTCTCCATTACAGACTGCAGTTGCTGATGCAGACACCCTGAATAGAGTTGGCAAGAATGTTATTTAGTATGCAAGTCATAATTACACCAGAGGAAAGTTGTTCTGAACGCTCTTCATCCAGCAAATGACGCATTTGGTTGTCAGAATACTGTGCACTACTGAATTTAGACATGCTCAAATCAAAGTCATGAGCAAGACTTTCCTGGGAAGTTCAACAGTGAAAGAGTCAGAAAGTAGGAATGTTCTACTGTTAATTTACTGTCTTATTCAAAATTTATTTAACCAACATGGAATTCCTTTGTGTCTCCTTTAACTTGCTAAGATATTTTGTATTGCGTTAGCCCTTCTCATGAATTTCCCTGCAAAAGTAAACTGCAAACCATTTTACACATTTCCAAGCACCCTGACTTTTCAACAGACAACATGATTTTATTTCCTCTTTCCAAAAAATATTAACACTGAAGAATTCGGGCAGTCCCCTTAGCTAACTCTTAAATCTCAAGAATCAGAGCTCTGCAATGTTCAATGTGTTATCACATTGCATTAACTCAGGAACAGTTTGCTTAAATAACCAGACTTTAAAATCAGTCTAAGTATCTTAATGACTTCCATATTCTATTGTTGCTTCTCAATGCTAAGTATTGCTTTCAAAATTCTATTCCTATCTTAGAATTATGGGAAAAGTGAAATCACACTTATATTTTCCTTGGTGGCAGAGTCCACCCCTGTTTTGTTGCCTGATCCAACATCAAACTCTTCAATGTACGAATATAGCATTTGTGAAATTATACCATTACCACACCATTGCAAAAATCTGAGCATGATACAGGTACCACTAGTCAAATGCATAAACACCTCCCAGTGCAAATTTGCCTTTCAAAACACATTGTGCAGCTAACATCATCCACTTACACCTATTTTAAAACACAGTTTTATCTTTGCCCTTCCCCCTCAATACACACCTTTATTCAAGTCATATAGTTATTAGTCTAAATCTAGTTCAAAATTCAGTTTTCCTTACCTTTATCACTCTGACAATGCTTCGTTTCCAAAGTTGCTTTCTTCCGGCTCTAAACATTGTACTATTCAATATAAGCATTAAGTACTGGTTTTGAGGAACAAGCCCTAAACCATGGAGAAAGCTTCTACATTCATCATTTTGCACTCTCCCCCCAACCTTTTGTTTGCACTTGTTTCATTCCTTTTCAATAGGAATGCCAAAATGACTCTAGAAAATAGAGTAATGACCTAAAAAAAACCAGCAACTATTAACCTTATCTCTGTATTTAAAATTCAGTTCTAGTGTGCATACAAATTGCATTAAAATTAAATTGCACTGCCACAGAAATGAGAGGTCTCTAGCCACCAGAATTTACTGCCTATGGATTAGGCCTTGAAAGTTACTGCTACCAACCACAGTGTTGTTAAGGTGATACTGTTTACATGCAAACACGGCTGGATACAATTCATCATACTCAAGGGCAACATAACTATTTGCAGAAGTCAATTTTATAACTGCTTCTCCGATTTGTGTTTAGCCTTCTGAAGCAACCCTCTTGTCAACAGACAGCTTTGTCTCCTTGTCACAAGTGACTATTTAAATATATAGCAACTACAGTCAAGCAACTTTCAAATATCTTTTACCTACAGACTTGTAAATTACTGAGTTTTCTATTCATATTTTTTATACAAGTGCATTCAGTCACACTTATTTTTCAGCTCTACAATGGTTGCTTAATACAGCAATTTTTCTTCAGCAAGAAATGTTAGAGTTTTTTCTTCTTAAAAGAGCCTTAATTTTTTCCACTTCAGTGACTGAATATAATCCAATGTCCTCTTGAAAATGCCAAGAAAAACAATCTAATTATCCAGTATTAGGAACAAGAAAACAGACATTTTTTACAGCTATTTCTGGCTTTAAATGTCCCTAAACATTTCTGCTTCCTCTAATATCAATGTGAATAATGTCTAAAAGCACTTGGCATCCTTATGTTGATAAAAATCACGAGTAAAAACTATTTTCCCTGCATAATCTGCCTTTTCCCCACTTGCTATAGTCAAATCTAGTTGTGCATACATGTTTGAAAGACTGAAAAATTTCATTTAGGGTAAAAGTAAATATACATAGCTTTCTCTTTCTAGCTTTACAGAGTAATCATGTAAAATTAAACATGCTACTAAATATTACATATAGAGTTAATTCCTATGGATATATTCAAACCACTAAGGAATTAATTATTTACATTCTGTTGAAAAGAGTCCAGAGGAGAGCCACTAAGTTGATCACAGGGCTGGAGCAGCTCTTTTTTGAAGACAGACTGAGAGGGTCGGACTTCTGTCTGGATAAGAGCAGGCACTGGGGAGACCTTCCAGTTCCTAAAGGGGGCCTAAAAGAAGGCTGGAGGGACTTTTGACAAGGGCATGTAGTGACAGGACAAAGAAAAACAGCCTTAAGCTCCAGCAGGGCAGGCTCTTCACTCTGAGGGTGGTGAGGCCCTGGCATAGGTTGCCCAGAGAAGGCACAGGTGCCCTAGCCCTAGAAGTGTTCAGGGCCAAGCTGGATAGGGCTCTGAATGATCTGCTCTAGTGGAAGGTGTCCCTGCCCATGGCAGGGGGGTTGGAACCAGCTGGTCTTTAAGGTTCCTTCCAATCCAAACTATTCCATGATTCTATGCTTCTTTACATGACATATGTGATTTCTAATGTAAAAACTCAGCCCAACAGGCTTAAATTTGCCATGCAGCAATAAAAGTTCTTCTTTTAAAAAATAAGGAAAAAAAAACCCTTTTAAAATAAATCTCTTGAAAAAAACTATCTAGAAATCATGAAGCTTTTTCCTAAAATGCTATACAGTCATAGCGAATAACTTCTAGAATCACAAAATTAGAAGAATTTCAGGAGATCTCAGAAAGTCATTGAGACCAGTCTTTTGCTCAAATCAAGTCCAGTTAAAGTGGGTTGCTCAGAGATGTTTGCAGTTTGAATACCTCTAAGGATGAAGATTCTGCAGCCTCTGAGGCTACGTAACAGGGCCCAACATAAAGACTGTTCCCATCTAGCTGAAATCCCCCACATTCCGGCTTGTGTATATTGGCTTTTATTACTGCACACCTTAATGAAGAGTTCAGCTCTGTTCTCTCTCTACCCTCTCATTAGACAATTATAGGCTGCAATAAGATCTCCCCTAAGTCTTTTCTTCCTGTGGCTAAACGAGCACAGTTCTGTCAGCACCCACCACTGCTGCTTCCCATTTGTCTACACAGGCATCCATCTCACCACAGAAGCCAATCAGGTAGACCATGAAGGATTTGGCACTGGTAAATCAATGATGGCTGCTTGCAGTCAGCTTCTTGGCATTTCATGTGCCATGAAATGGCTTCCAGAACAGTCTGCCCCATAACCTTGAACAGGCCTGAGGAGCAGCTGGTTGGAGTGTCAGTCCCAGGATCCTCCCTTTTCTCCTCTTTGAAGACAAGAGGACAGTCTTAAGCTGCACCAGGAGAGGTTTATGTTGGACACTAGGAAGAGTTTCTTCACAGAAAGGGTGATTAGACATTGGAAGGGGCTGCCCAGTCACTGTCCCTGGAGATGTTTAAGAAAAGACAGGATACGGCACTTAGTGCCAGGGTCCAGTTGACACAGTGGTGTTCAGTCATAGGTTGGAGTTGATGGTCTCAAAGGTCTTCTCCAGCCTAACTGACAGGGATTCCGTGGCAGGTGTGACATTTGTCTTTTTCCAGCTATCAGGAATCTCCCCAGATCATCATGGCCTTTCAAAGACAGATGGGCCTCAAAATGACATTGGTTTCCTCTCTCAGGACCCTCAGGTGCATCTTATCTGTTCCCATGGACTTCTATACATCCAATTTGCTTAAGTGCTCCCTGAAACTATCTTCAGCTACCATGGGTAATCCTTCATTTCTGCACATTCTGCAAGGAGGTTCGAAGGCCTAAAGGAACCAGAGGGCAAAGCCAGCTCATGAAAACTGATTTTAAAAGCCACTGAAAACTTCAGCCTTCCCCATGTTCTTTACTCCTTAGTCTCCTGTTCCCCTGAGCAGTGGGTCTACATTATCTTTTCCTGACAGGGTACTTAGAAACAACACTGCCATTTCCCTTTGCCGTCCTCACAAATTTGAGCTCCAGCTGAGCTTCTCAACTCTCTCTGTGAATCCAACCATTGTGTCTGTATCCTTCCTGGGTAGCCCATCCCTGTTTCTACTTCATCCCAAGCTTCTAAGGAAGCTTGTGCATTTGAGTTCACACCCTCTGTGTTCATCCATGCTGGCCTTCTACAAGGCCTCCTCTTCCTTCTGCACATTGAATGGCTTATCTGTGTGTTCTGTGATGTTACACTTGCAGGTCACAAAGTTTTCTTTGGCCCTGTTTCCCACAAGGGAAGTTCATCATGGGTTCCCACCAAGAAGATTCCCTGAAGAAGTCAAAAATCTACTGTTCTCAAGTCTAAGGTTCTCTCAGGCTTTTAAGCTCCACAATCTAAAGATCCCTGCAGTTAAATCTTCTCTCAACTTCCCCATCCTCAGCTAGTTTTCTGGTTTGTAAATGGCAAGCCTAGCCAAGCATCTCTGTCAGATCATTTATCATTTGCAAAAACAAATAGTCTTCAAACTCCAGAAATCTCAGTCATTCAAGTAACTTGGAATGTGACATTTTTAGATGAATTTGAGGCAGGCAACATTAAAATGACTGTCAATCATGACAAGGAATAATCTAACCCATGGAGGGAACCCACATATCAATATCCAATAATCACAAATCATTACCTTACACAGAAAATCTCCTTGCAGCTGTAATATATCCTCAGAACCTTTTAGGCAGACTGCATTTACAGTACTAGATAATACACTGATATTGGTTAGAGCCATCCAAGATTGGTGATGTTTATGGAATTCAACTTCCCATGATCTTCCATCTCATTAAGTTATAAAAAGGAAAACGGAAAATAATGAAGTGGTTGAGATGGTGCTTAATTGCCATCATCAGGTCACTGCTGTCCTCAGGTCAAAAGTCAGACTTCCAGCAGAGCCAATTTAGCACAACATTAATGCAACCAACCCAGAAGGCTAAGAAGCAGCGTTCTGGTCAACAACTATATGCCAGACTCTTATAACCTGTACCTCTTCTTTGGCTTATAAGCCATGAAACCAAATAATGCTCAGCTTTAAATACGGTATAACTGGTATCAGTTTAAACTGCTATAAAAATACTGCTTTAGGAATTTGCTTTACATCCCCTAGAACATTAGACTGAATAGCATATAATGGCTATGTAAATGGGTCAAACAACCTGGGTTGATTTTTTTCAGCTTTTTGACCAAAACAGCTCCTGCTGAAGCAGATATTAACAAGGACTCTCTGTTCTATGCCAGTTTCAGATTTGACTTACATAAACATATTTTATAATTTGAAAAAAAAGTTTTCTTGCAGATTTTAACCAACTTAAAATTAATCTGCTCTTTTACCCTTTATTTCACTGGTGATGACTCAGTCAGATTGATTCAAATCTGTGATTTGAAGAATACATTTCCTCCCCAGGTGCTTCAGGAGTGCAAGATCCATAGTGATGTCAGATTATTTTTAATAATTTAATTTATACATTAATGAGGATATATAATCTTGTATTATAACTCAGAATTCTAAGAATCATTTTAGTCTGTTATGTATCCCATGTAGCCTTGACTCTGTTCAGCACCCTACAAGGCATTAAGTTAGATCTGGGGTAAATTTCCACTATGATTCTATGATTTTTTTTTTTGTTAGTGTTACATTGCACAGCTTTGGCAAGGAGAGTTCTTTTACCGTGAGCAATTAGGAGTAGTAGATAGTAGTTAGCTACCATCTAGCAGTTAAAAGCGGAAAGTGTGCATGACTTTTCACAAGACTACAAAATAGTCTATATAAAATTTGGCAGTTGAAATTATTCTTTATAGAGACAATCACTTACAAATCACAGATGAAAATCTGTACTGACTATAAGTGGAGGAATTTAAAGAAATGGATATTGGACTCTGCTGCATTCTCCTGATACAACTGAAATGCAAGTAACCAGAGCTAAAAGTAGACATTTACCTTGAGCTTCTTTCAAAGTAACACTGAGGCTTTAATACCTTGAAGGAAAGTATTTTTAACTGCTTTGCTGAGAAAAATTAAAATGTCAACATATTTTGTGATTTACTGCATTAGAAGGCACATGGATTGCTTGTCATTCCAAAAAATGCTTTTTAAAAGTCTTAAAACATCTAACAAGTGTACGATTCATCAGCCACTCATCTTCAGCTCAAACACATTTTTTAAAAAATTAAAAAAGTAAAAAAAGTAAAACAAAGGCTATCATAGCTGAAAATTACACTTCGTACTTGTTCAATGAGGTAACAGATACAACTAAGATTTTAACCTTTAATAATGTTATGTTGCTATCCGACAAGGATTGTATGGTGAAAGACAGTATTGCTTAAAGAACTAACATACCATGTAGGAAGCCCTAGTGTAATTCCCTGTTCTGCTTTAGGCAAAATATTTGTTCTCCAGGCTGTGCTTGCCTATTTGATCCACTGCTAAGAAAACAAAATTTAAACACTTAATTATATCGTTGACAGATACACAATTAACTGTCTGTTTACCAGGACAAAAAGGCTGTGTGGGTCTCACCAAATGAAACAACATCATTGGGAGGACAGAAAACTGCAGTTCAAGTAACAATGAAAGTAATACATTTTCTATTTTAAGGAACTACCAAAATTCACACCTTTTCTGCCCCTTCCTGTTTCAAATTATGTGGACATTGTGCCCATCAACTTAGCTGGTGTGCTGTTAGAGGTTGGGGGAATTTTCCCCATTCTGTTACTAGAAAACCATAATGACCAGGTACTTAACAACCCCTTACTCTTTTGTAAGAGGCAAAACATGTAGCCAGGGTGTGGTGAGGGGAGGGAAGCCCCTGGGTTGGTGACTTCACTCGCTCGCTGGACATCGTAGAGGGAATAGTGAAGCTGCTGTTTTCCTTTTTTTGCAACCACGGAAAAGCCCAGCTCTGCCCCACCTTCGCTTCCTTGCTGGGTGAGCTTTCATTTGGGAAAAGCATGGGATTCCAACCCTTTCTCTCCCTCCTGGAGTGCACCTCTCCCTGGCTGCACTCACAGCTGCTGCGGAGGGGGCTCAGCCACCGGAACGCACTGCGGTCTCTGCCACAACTGCGGAGTTTCTGCCACCTTTTGCTGGCTAGCCCAGGTGAGCCATCCTGCCGCTCCAGCTCCCTGCTCTGAGCTCCCTGCTNCTCGCCCAGTTGACCCATCCTGCCGCTCCAGCTCCCTGCTCTGAGCTCCCTGCTGCAACGCCACCCAGCTGCCCGGACCGTCCTGCTGCGCCCCATCCTGCCATCCAGCTGCCCGGCCTGTCCTGCTGCCCAGCCCGTCCTCCATTTACCCACGTGACACAGACCGGACTTCATGCCACAGCGCCCCCTGCAGCTGCGCGGGAGAGTCATCGCACCCGCCCTGCCCGGCCGGGAGCCCAACAGCGCCCCTGCTGGCTGGGACCGGAACTGCACCGAACGGGAAAAGCGCTTGGCAGCCCAGAGACTTCTGCCAACGGGTTTGTCTGGTTTTGTTTGGTTATTCTACTGTTGTTGTTGTTTGTTTGTCTCGTTTTAGATACTAGTAAAGAACTGTTATTCCTTTTCCCAGATCTTTGCCTGAAAGCCCTTGATTTCAAAGTTATAATAATGCGGAGGGGAGGGGGTTCATATTCTCTATTCTAAGGGAGGTTCCCACCTTCCTTAGCAGACACCTGTCTTTCAAACTAGGACAAGTAAGGATCAAAGGGAAAAAAAATCCTACCTCAGGATCTTCAAACGACCCTAACACTGCTTAAATATTCCCATATCCCTAGAAAAGTGGTCTAAGGAGCATGATAAATTCTCAGCATGCAACAGAAGAGCAGGATAGAAACGAGGTCCAGATTCACTGGAAGCTGAGAACACTCCTGAGACAAAAGAAATGGTTTTGAAAGAAACAATTTGGGTAAAGTTGTGACTTTTACTCTTAAATATTAGAAAGGAGGTTTTAAACCTAGTGTGAGGGAATGTTATCAGGCCCTAAAGATCATTTGTTCTCAAAATACATATCCACTTGTGTGAAGTACAGGGAGCTAATGACATGATAAAGAAGAGGGTTCCATCTGTCACACTGCAAGACATAGAAAAATGCTGGACAGTCAAAAGTTGTCCCTTTGAACAAGGTGGAAGAAAATAGAAAATTAAAACAAGTACATAACTGCTTTTACCTAAGCAGGAAAAGTCCTAGGAACAAAGTTAGGGGAACTGGGATGCTATCTTCAGACTAAGACATGGCTGTAATAATAGCATTGGAAACTACTAGAATAGCGTAAGGAAGGTGTCCATTGATACCTTGTGCCCTATATCATGCTATTTAATACATTGGAAACATGGAAAAGCGTGCACTGGTTTAAAAGATCTCCATGTTCAAACAAGTTAGCAAGTCAACCAGAGCCCAACAGTATAAAGTTTCAGTCACAAACAAGATAGACACAGCATATGATATTACTGTCTGCCTAATTAGCCTGGAAGTATTGACTGTGACATGCTGACAATGATGGGGGGGGAGGGGCATGGCAGGGAACAGAATCAGCAAGTAACTTCAGCTGTCTTCATATACACCTGGGAAATACCACTTCAAATTTTGATGCTGATACTAATTTTTTTAGACATCGATAATAGGAAGTTCACAATTAAAAAATAAATGAGGCCAAGTAACTTCTACCTCAGGACCTAAAAAGGCACAATATGAGGTTCAAAATATTAGTGTTCAAATAAACTACAAAATTTAACAACCTTACAGCTGTAGAGGCCCAGACAAGCTGTCTGGTCATGGGATAAATTTGTGGTGGTGCATCCTCACACTCCACCCCAGCCGCACAATGACCTGGGAAGTGCTCATTAGTGGTATTAACATGTCATGAGAAAGAACAAGACTTGGCTGGAGAAGGGAGGCCAGGCTGGAAATAGAGCAGCACTTTTCCATGAGAAAGAACCCCAACAGTACAGCACAGGAAAGAGTGGCAGGAAGTGGGCATAAAGTGGGATTGAGAACACCAATGACCCCCAAAGCACTTCAACCCACATCCAGAAAGGCCTGCACATGATAGCTAATTTTCATAGAAAGCAAGAAACCTATCCATACAAAAGGTACCTTCCCAAGCCTGGGCAGTGCCCCCCAGGACCCTGGCCGTTTTCAGTGGCTGGACTGATGAACTAGATCAACATGTAACAGCTGGATCCACACTGGAACCAGAAGTGATTATTGTTTTCTCTCTTTTTCTCTGTTCCTTTCTTTCTTTAAATCGTCTCTCCCTCTTTAATCTCTCCTGCTTTTCCTCATTATTTTCCTTTACCTTCTCTCTTTCTGTCTTTAATTAATCTCTCCTTCTTTAAATTCCTCCTTCCCTTCCACTCTATCCTTTTATCCAAAGCCCACTGTTATATGCTTATATAGTAGGTCACAGACTAACACACCAATTTCTATGCCAAATGCATAATTTACTAATAAAACTTTCTAATTGTTTGCAGACCCTCTCACTTTTTTTGTTCCTGCTGACCAAAGAACATTTATGAATCTTAGGTACTTCCTTCCTCTTAAGGGTGGTTCATTACAACAGCATGAAGAAAAGTTTTAGAAAAGCCAATGCTTCTTCAAACTGAGGAACCACTAAAAGTAAGAAGATATAAAGAACCAGTCAAAAGAATTAAATCTTTGCAGACAACATGGAAACTATTTAAGAAAACCATACTGAAAACACAGAGCAATTGCACAGATTCTACCATGAAAAACTTGAGAAAAAGCATAAGCCAGTCAGCACAGCTAAAACACAGAGCAAAAGCCAGCAGGCATCCTCCAAAAAGCTGGAACAAAAATGACAAGGAAAAAATCCAGATGAATTAAATCCTGACAACTTAGACAAAGATGCGATAAGGTAAGGTGAAGCAGACAATAAGAGCTAGTAAGAAATATAAAGCACTGATAATGTAGTCCCTTCCATAGTGCACCACAATAATAGGAAACTTCCCACAATGTCTTCAATAAAAACCATGGCATTGCAGGACTTGGGATTGCTGGTGGAGGAGAGGCTGGAAATGACCCAGAAATGTGAAAGCAGCGTGGCCAGCAGGGCCAGGGAGAGGATTCCACCCCTCTGCTCTGCTCTGGTGAGACCCCACTTGGAACACTGCATCCAGCACAGGAAAGACATGGACCTGTTGAAGTGAGTCCAGAGACCACCAGAACCCCCCGATGTCCCCTGTCCCCTCGGACCCCCCTGGANGGTTTGTTCAGCCTGGAAAAGAAAATGCTTTGGGGTGACCTAACTGTGGCCTTTCAGTACCTGAAGGGAGCCCACAAGAAAAATGAAGAGAGACTTTTTACAAGAGCATGTAGTGACAGGACAAGGGGGAATAGAGTCAAACTGGAAGAGGGTAGGTTTAGATTAGATATTGGGAAGAAATTCTGTACTGTGATGATGGTGAGACAACAGAACAGGTTGCCCAGAGAGGCTCTGTATGCTCCATCCCTGGAGGTGTTCAAGGACAGGCTGGATGGGGCTTTGAGCAACCTGGTCTAGTGGAAAGCATCCCTGCCCATGGCAGGGGTGTTGGAACTAGATGTTCTTTAAGATCCCTTCTGATCCAAACCATTCTATGATTCTATAAGAAAGCAACAGAAGAGTACTAAATTAGGATATATTTTTGCTGCAGAATACAATATTTTCTTCACAGAAATCTCCCAACCTGCCCAAAAGGCAACATATTAGGGCTAGATGATGAGTTTATAAACTGAAAAAGAAAAAAAAAAACTTTTTTTTTTTTTTTTAATGAATGGAAAGTGATGCATCAGGTGGCTAGACAACCAAAAATTGCAAAGAAACTCAAAAACAAAAGAGTGAAACTTCTTAATGTTACATGTACTCTGCATCAGTATCAGAGGACTGGGCACTGGCTAATAAAATAAATGCACACCTTCAGGGCTAGTTGAATGAGAAACACCCAAAGAGGAAGCCTTGGTACGTAAAATAACAGCCATTATATTAAAGCATATAATTAAGAGGCAGCTCAAATTATTTAATTTCCAAAGGAAAACTCAAAAAGATTTTTGTGAAAGGGAGAAACACTCATCATGAACTGCTGAAGTTCACTAAAGGGGTTAATAAGCATTAGAGTAAAGAAGACTCATCTACATTATATGGATTTGCAAATAAAGCTTTCAAAAAGATCAATTACCAAGGGCTTTTAGAAAAAGCATAAAGGAAATTACCTTCAAAGATAGAGACTTGATTAGGTGTTGTAATGGAGAGGATAGGAATAAAATGAATATTTAGATCTTAGAGCAACAGTTGTAAGGTATAAGTGGAGTGTTCCAGGCATCTGCACAATCAGGTGAAAAGGGAAAAGCTACAAGAGTGACATCTGCAGACAAAACTATGTTATTCAAGGTAATAAGGATAGCCACAAAGAACTACAGAAACTTCCAAGACTGAACCACTATGATACGTTAGAACGGCAAATGAAAATTCAGTGTAAGCAAATGGGAAAAGAACAAACCTACACCTAAATTCACATCAAAATTATGGTCTCTGAACTGATCATTACTGCCATAAAGCCTATTTCTACCTTTCTAAGCAACTGGCTAACATATAGAAATTAGTAATCATCCTGGTTAAGGGGTCATGATCACTACTAGTTAAAAATTCCCTCTTTCATTAAGCCTAAAACAAATGTACAGTCTAAAAAAGGTAAAAGATTACTGGAGACAAGATTCTAACAATGTTTCTATTTTAGGCACATTAGATTATGAAATAGAAATTTGTGAAAAATGCAACCTCTTTGAAGTTATCCCTATAAAGTTTAAAAAATTTACTTGTACTTTTTCTAGATCATCATGGGAAGCTGGGCAAACTGATTATTTGTGTTGTTTATCACTTTTTAAGATAGTAAATACTTTACAGATGTTAACTACTTTCTACAAACTGTTTTGTTAGCCTTTTAAGTGAAGGCAGTAATGTAGTGCTTTTTATTTCCTATTCCACTCGCCTTTATTTACTTTAGCTGGAAGGGGATTCAGCAGCAAAAGCCTTAAAAATTCATGCTTAATTTTTTTCTGATATGCAAATCACATAAGATAAGTAAATCAATAACTACAAGCTTGATTGTACTAACCTGGATGTTTCTGGATATCTTAGCATTAATAACAAAATGTCATTTTGGATAATTTGTTTTCCATAGAATAGCCAACAAAAAAAATTGTCAATTAAAAGCTCACATTTTTGTCTGGCTATCAATCAATGAATATCAGACAAAGCCATTTGATTCAGGCCCTGTAAGTTGTTCCATGTCCCAAAACTATCTTAAGCTTAGTTGCCTGCACCAAAAGCATACCTGGATCCACACAGAAGCAACTAAACAGATAGGGAATATTTTTTTCCCCTTTTAGTAAGTAATATTAACATTTGGGGGTTTGATTGCTCTGCTGAATTTAGGCTTTTTCACCACACTTGTTTAGCAGTACTTTTGTACTGCAATCTAGAGTTATTACAGTTGTTCAGACACAGCTGAACTAAACTGCTCTAAGGCTTTTCAAATCTCCACTCACAGGTGCACTGAGATCACAGGAGTAACTCCTCTGACCTGCAGGTCACAAGAAAAGTACTTATGCGCCAGAGAGAGAAGCCAGCTATGCAGCTGAGACATGATGTACTCATATTGGGTAAGGTAAAGAATCATTTAGGGTGGAAAAAAATTTAAGAGAGAATCCAACCATAAATCTTTAAAGTCTGACCATATAGCAAACAGGATGTAAATAACTTCTGCACAACATATTTATGCCATTACAGATTTTAATAAAAAGGTATTTCCATTGTACTCAATCACTCTGTTATGCACAACACATTCATTAAAACGGTTCAGCTATGCTGAGCTTGTTGGGTTTTTTTCCAGTCACTGAGAAGTTATTTAAATCTCCAGCTGCCCTTTGGACCATTCCTACCAATCTTAGTTTGAGGTGTGCCTATCAGACCATCTTTGAAAAGAGCTAGATGCATTAGCTAAAAATAGAAGTTGCATGGCACTTCTTCCACAGTAACTCAGAAAAGAGTTATTTGTTCAGCTGTGTTACTATCTCACAGAAGAAGTCTTCAGTTTGAAAACATTGAGTAAAATGTCTTCCTTGTTTTCTCTCCCTACTCTAATTTACTAATACATGCACAACTAAAGGAAATTAACTCCTTCAACATATAGATTTGAAATGTAGAAAGTGATGGAGGAAGTGTTTTTATTTTGTAGGGTTATGACATTTTAAATTAATATTTACTTACAAGTAGTCTTTAAGAATGCCTTACTCATTTTTCAGTCTACTGGAGTTATTTACCACCTAACAAGGTTCCATTTAATGACACTTTTACATACTCCTTTCCTTACAATTTAAGTCTGATAAAAATGTAATTAAATAGCTGCAAGCACTAAGTACATTTAAACCAAGCTACCTAATTCTTTGACTAATAACAAAAAACACCCACTTGACAATTTTTTATAGTAGCAACTATGGCACAAAAAACACAACGCTTGCCAACCAGCCAATATAGTAGTGTTGGCTTTCATACGTGGGTTGTTTTTTTTCTGGAGAAATACAAAGGTAATAATCACAGGCCTTATATTTGTATTTCTTCTCTGCACTGGAATTCATTTTTCTCCTCTCTTCTTAGCAAAATTTTAGTCTTTCATTCTTTCTGAAACCAGTCATCCTTTAACAAGGTACTTCTTACTCTAAGCATTCAGAGGCTTTTTCAGTTATTGATTAACCTTAGATTTAGATTACCACTTTTACTGGATCTCCGGAGGCTTTCCCCTAACAAAACACTGTATCAAGACGTACTTAGTACTGCCAGTGCCTTTTTCCCAACTATGACCCTATGACTCCAAATATAGCAAGCAGGGGCAGGGGGAAGTTAATATCCAAACCCCTCTATTTATATTTTTCTTAAGCTTTAAAAGGACACTTAATTGAATACTCTTGTAACAGTGCTCCTGAGTAAACAAAGTGAGATTCCAAAAGCTTTTCCCTGAAGTTACTGCATTGTCTGCATGTGGCTAAACCACTCTTGAAAACTCTGCTTCTCAGCTTTTAGCAAGAATTCCCTCTTCACCACAGTCAAATAATCATCCAGAGACCTGTTCATATCATGTGAGAGGGCTATAAAATAACCCCACCACAGGTGAAGGTTAAGCTCACCTTTTTGTTGAGACTGTTACAGTCCCTTGATTTCAGTAGATTTGAACTTCAACTTTTAAATTCCAACAAAGCTAAAAACATCTTATGGCATGGTACTGCCACATGCTTTCACCTCAATAATGCTAAAGGCTTGCAGTTCTGTAGTCTTGCATCCAAGCTGTTTTCCAGAGCCTCTGTGGGCAGGTTTTCTTCCCCTTTGCCATTCTGGTGCTAATAGTGCTGTGCTGCTGCTCCCTACGGCCTGCACCTGCACACCCCTAAAGAGCTGTTACCATGCCTATATGAAGCCTACAGGAAGCTCTGGCAAAAGGAATTCCTCACTTCCTCTTTTCTTTGCTTTTTGTCTTTGAAGATTTTAGTTTACATTAGAGAAAATCAAACATAATGCATAACAAAGTAGAAAACAGTCGTAGAGATGCTTGATAACTATTACTAGATAACATACATGCAAAGAGATTTAAAAACCAGTAAGCAACATCTACATTTGATTGGCATGCTCCAATAAGCAGTAATAATCAGTAGGGAGTTTGCACAAGTCCCAAGGAAAAGACGGGGCAGAGTATCATTCCTCAGCCTTATCACTGCCACATGCTGCACTGGAGGCACAGACAGACCAGTCTAAGAGGGCGCTCAGCATGGACCCATCACCTGGCCACCCTGGGAAGACCACTCCCTCTCCCCCACCCTTCTGCTGGCTTTTACTTTTCCCCCAAAAAATAAATCTTTCATCTTTACATGTAATAAATCAGCTTAGATTTATTAGAATGAACTTATACGTCCTTTGTACACACTCAAAATTTCATAGAAACTTAAGAGTAAAAGAAATTATTTCATACAGAGGAGTTCTGTGCTTCTTGACCTAGTTTATATTAATAAACAGTTCACCACATAATAAGCATTCTTCTTGAAGAGGTCAAAAACTTTGAAAAAAGAAAATAATTCAGAGCAGGAAGAAGGTAAGTTTTATTTCTTTAACTAAAGTTTAAAGGTCATTAGAAATAGATACGAGAAATCCCAGTTTCCACATTTTACATTTTCCCATCTTAAAACACATCAAATTATCTTCATGAGAGGCAGAACACATGTTATTTTCTCCATGCTAGACATTTAAAATTATTTTGGTATGTAGATTTTTGGGAATCAAATGGTGAAGAAAAAGAAACTATATCCTACTGCCTCAAACTTCTGGCACCTGATTGCACATCCAAATTATGATCTCATAATCCCTTAGCAGCTAGAGCATGAATACTCCACCCTCTATTATCTGCTAAATAAAACACTTCCATACTAAAAATCTGATTGTTCTTTAAATTTATAGTGCTAATACATGCTACAGAAAAAGCTGGTATATTTTCTTTTGTAAACTATTATCTAAAATACAGAGGCTCAATTCACATATTTCACTCAAGAAATACCAGCTTCTTCTGCATTCTGATAATAAAAGTGAAGTCATTCAAGTTACTCTCATATTTACAATTTAGACCATTCTCCAACCTGCTGTAACAACAATTACATTCATGGGTCCTGGTCACAACAATATGAGAATCACAAAAAGAAAAGAAAAACCTGTTTTGGTACACAGAGTAGAAGACACAACTCCAAATTCAGCATCATGAAGGATTTATTGCTTCAAGAACCTGAAGTTTCTAATATTCTTCATAAAATATACTAACATATCTTTTTTTGTCATTATACTTTAGCAGTGTCTTCAGCTTTTCCAGGAGTCCTGAATACTTCCAACATCCTCACAGAGGGCACCTCCTTTCTGTTTCCTCAGCCAAGCAGGAAATACAGCTGATTTGAATACAAATAGAATAGATACTTGAGGGCAAACCTATACTCAAAATACTAAGTGAAGAGGGTTCAGGATTTTTGTCCTGCAATAGCCTCCAAGAAGTCTCCTGTAACTTAGCCTGCCCTTCTTCAATCTTAGAAAACATAAGGAATGCCAAGTGCCACTCTCTGCATTTAGCCTTTTTGATCACTTTTAATCCAGTCCCCCTAATACCATGTGCTTGGTTTGGCCGAGGTAGAGTTAAATTTCTCCCTAGTAACTGGTACAGGGCCATGTTTTGGATTGGTGCAGGAAACAGTGTTGATAATTCAGGGATATTTCAGTCACTGCTGAGCAGTGCCTGCCCAGTGCCAAGGCTTTCTCACCCCGCCAGCAAGAGGCTGGGGGAGCACAGTTGGGAGCAAGCACAGCCATAACAGCTGACCCAAGGGATATTCCAAACCACGTGGCATCATGGTCAGTATATAAAGCAGGAGGAGAAGGAAGAAGGGGGGATATTCAGAGAAATGGTGTTTGCCTTCCCAAGTCACCATTACATGTGATGGAGCCCCTAGGAAGTGGTGAATGCATTCCTTAACCTGCTTTGCTTGCATGCAAGACTTTATTTTCCTTATTAATCTGTTTTGACCTCAACCCATGAGTTTCTTCACTTTTTCTCTAATTCTCTCCCCTATCCCAATGCATGGAGGTGAGTAGGCGAACTGCCGTGTGGGGTTTGTTTGCCAGCTGGGTTAAACCACAACACCCTACAATCCACTGGGTATCACAGGAACACAACACGTGAGGCATGCTGTTATTTCCCAGAAGTGTTGGTGTTATATCCATTCCTGTAGGGCAGTTATAATGGACCACCTGTAGCCTTTCATCATGAGCAGTTCAACTGCACAGAGCCAGGAGGTGTTCAGTGTTACCTCCTACCCTGTGGTTCAACCCCAGGTCCTCACCCCAACACACCCTTCAGGTATTTTAAATGTCTACTCAGAAACCTATAAGCAAAACCAGTTACTTGCCAACAAGCAAACACCTCCCTTTACATAAGTTTAGAAATAGAGAAAATATAGATTGCAAATTTCAATATTACATAAACACCAAAACCATTCAATTCCACAAGAGTGGCAACAGTGTAAAGTTATATGGTTATTCTGGGCTTTCTGGGCTATACATGGGCAGCCCATGCCTTCCAGCCCCAACAGAGAGGAATTTGCTCCTTGGTGCTAAATCTGACGTTTCTGGAAAAAGCGTGACCGCTATTGCCTGCTTAACACACACTTAGAGTGGAAAGCTGGAATTGTTGCTGAGCAACCAGAGCTGTGCTATTGCTGTGTCCCCAGCTTACCATCTCTGGCTGCACGTTCAGAGTGGAAGGGGTTGGACACGATGCCCTATAGCTGCTGGCTATTGAGCCTCTTTCTGCTTCTGTGGCACATAATTGTTATTTGTCATGAAGTGCTATCCTTCTTGATGTGTTTGGAGTATGACACATTGTCTGATCTGGGTTAAGTGACAGAGGTCTTCCTTATCTGAAAATCTTCTGAAAATTAATTGTAATGATTAAACATCGTTCATTACCAGACACAGTTCCTTGGCAATGTTCCTTGTGTGTATTAAGACTTTTTGAATATTTTTTGGCTACTAAAAACTGGAACCAGTAAGGAACTGTGACATTCTCTTAACCAGCCACAGCCTGATCATGCCTAAGAAAAACCTTTCTTTCCCATATAAATATTTCATGTCACGTTTTATCCAAATATATTTGGCAAATGGAATTCATATTGATTTACTGCTCATTTGTTCCTGTATTCCATACAAGACAGCATCACTGGCCTTCTGTATTATTTTGATTAGAAGGCCCTGTTAGAAAATTCATTAAACATAGACATAGTTCTCATGCTACTCCATCAATTCCTCTCTCCATGGCTGCATATTCTTTAACTTCTGGTAGTATCCTACTGATGATGAAAACAAAAGGCAGCTTTTTCCATCTTCCAGCAGGATAGCCATCAGCCTTTGCTAAGATTACTTCAGCTACCTTACACTACAGTAACAGCTGTTTCATGCAATTTGCTTCGTGCTGTGATATTCAGTATCAGTATTCAGCGGTTTGTCTGCCACCAGTAAGCAAGTGGGTACTTTTAAATCTGATTAAAGATGGCCAATGATTGCTTTAAAAATTACAGGTCCAAAAGTTAGAAAACTTGATATTGAAAAAGCAGTTCCATCTTTTCATCCATTTTTTCTTTCCAGTTCCCATACCTTAACCATCTCTCCTTGCAACTTTGCAGGCTTCGTTAGAAAACTTCACATGTAGATTTCTGCCCCTGTTCATTTTGATGTATGTTGCCGAATGCAAGATTTTTCTTAGCAATGACTTGCAGTGTGTGTACACGAATTCAGCTACTTATAACAACCTGCCTTTTGCAGAAGCTGCACCCATGTCCTTTTCTGTATATTATATCAGAACAGAAACACTAATAAAAATAAAGAATTGTTTTCTATCAGGGCAATACTAATATCATGGCATACAGAATTAGGCTGAAATTTTATCTTTGATTGGAGAGGAAAGCATTTTATTTCTTTCAATAAAGTTACTGCCAAACAGCCATCACAGTCTTAAATATTTTCACGCATTTTCATTGACACATCAAAATGGTTTTCGCTGTTGACACTTCTCTACACCGGATATTGAGCAATTATAAGTCTCCTAATTTTGTTTCCCTGGGAAACTGCCAATACCTGAGAGATGTTTGTTACCTATTTCCCATTATTATTATACAAATCCACTATATATATATCCACTGGGGAGGCAGTGGAAAGGGAATCGTTCTTTCCACATGGGCTACTGCACCTGAACATCCCAAGATTTAAGGCTGAAGTTAAAAAGTTAACAATTATGTTGCTCTGTTTATTAAAAACTCCTGTTAAGGCAAGTTACACTGCACAAGAGTAACACAGCTACTTTCTTGTCCTTAGTGGTTAAACTGTGAATTGCTCAAGTATGGCACAAATTCTCTTTCATCTTTATCTTCCTCCACTCGATTCCTTGCAAAACACAGGCTGCTAAGATGTAGGAGGACATTTGGACATTTTTGGTTATTGAGAAATTACATCAAACCCCATTCTAGAAAAGAGAAAAAACAAGACACACATGCTTACTAGTATAGATTTCATTCCCAACTGGAACAAGAAAATGTTTCTAGACCATGAAGGTGTAAGATGATAAATTTAATCAAACCATACACTTACAAAAAACTGCTATATATTTCATCCCATATCCATGAAAGCTAAAGGAAAAAGTAGCAGTGAAAATCTCAATTGAATAATACTATGATCAAAATTCAAATAAGAGAGAATGTTTTCATTTTTAAGCTTAGTTTCACATATCAAATACCTAATTACATTTTTAATTAACCTCTTGTAAATCATATAATATCTCTTATGAAAGTTCAATGTATTCTAGATGATATTACCAAAACATTAGGCTGACTCTCTTTGCTTGAAAATTTTAAATTTTGGTAGGATAGCCCTCCTGGTAAACAAGTTACTCTTGTAAGAGATAATCACAATTACTTTTTATGTATGCAATTGAAAAGAAATATCACCCCAAATGGGTTTGGAACATGCCCTGGTAACTACTGCAACATTTAAGAAAGAGGGGCATTTGTATTGCTTTAGCATTATGGGAATCTGTACAGAATCCAACCATTCCTAGGATCTATCAACTACACGCCCCTTCCAAGGAAAGGCAATCGAGTTAGCTCCCATTAATAGTGAAAGACCATACTGCAAGCTTCTTTGCTTGTAGATAAATTGAAGACTCAGCCAAAACAAATTGAAAATAAACTGTTTACAAGAAAGAGTTTTTATTTTGTGTTAACCCTTGAAATAATGTTGGTGTGTGTTTTGACTAAAAAAAGATAGTAATAAAGTACCTATCAGAGGGGACCTGAAAGCAACAGACTTCAAGTGTGAGGCAGGAAACAGGAATTTGTATGATTCCTCTTCTTTCCTGCAGGACTCAAGCGTACCCTATGACCCTGGTACTGAAAGATCAACCTTAAGTGTTTTCATACGTGAAATCTTGTCACATAACAAGTAATTGCCATTAGAAACAGCTGCCCTCTTCAGAGACAACAACGCGTAGTTTGCTTACAAGCAATAAAAGTTTGAATTTCAACGCAGGTAAAAAAACCTTCTCCGAGGAGGCAAACTACCCCTGGTTATCTCGAGTTATGAGCGTGTCCCTCCCCAGAGCACAGGGAGAAGCGGTGACCGCCGCCCCGCACACGGCAGGTCCGAACCCTCACGGGGCGCCTCTTCCCTCAAACACCGTCGGGACAAAAGCCACCCGAGCAGCCGCTCCATAACTCCCTTTTCCCACGCAGACCGCGGGACATTCCCACCCCCGCGGGTCGCCTGCCCGGGGTTCCCGGCGGCGGCCGCGCTGCCGTCCCCGCTCCGAGCCCGGCTCGCTGCCGTCCCCGCGCGTTGTTCCCGCGGCCCCGCCGCGCCCGCACCTGC